>BQNB010065344.1:0-34973 GCA_026074375.1 Tanacetum coccineum | reverse complement strand
ACCTTGTGATTAAAATTAGTCTTGAAAATTTCGTGGGAGAAAATATTTTCAGCATGAATGGTTTGGAACATTTTGAATACATAAGAATTGTCGTTGTTGATGTATCCAAGAACATTAAAACTTTGTTTTTCGAAAAACTCCCCCTAAAAAATAGGACCAATTGAAAATTTGTTGTCTTTTGAAAACATTGTGAGGGTTGGAGTGTTGAACACACAATTTTGAAAGATTATGAATTGTCATCGAGAAATTCTTGAAAAATTGTGTTCAACTTTTTTGAAAAACCAGATGTTAGAGGACTTCTCTTCTAACGGTAAGGGTAAGCGCACTGAAACGTACACTTTCTTTTTTCTTGAGCTAAAAACATTGAATGTCTTTTATGAACAGCTCAAGACCGAGAAACGTTAATTTTCTCGTTGTGAGGATAAGTTATAAACCTTCCTTTATTTGAAGTCCGGGTTATGTACTGACATTTGCACATAAGCCATTTAGAAAATTAGAAATGACATGTTTTGAAACTATTTGCAACTCTCGCTCGAACTTCATTTACACACCCGTGTCAATGTTAATCGACATTTCTAAGCACGTAAATGTTATCGATTCCAAGAGACATGTCGAGAAGATTCTTTTTGGAAATTTTCTATTTTTCACATTTTGTATTTATATATTTACCTGTTGTCCTCAGCTTTGCTATGTGATGGTGGAATAGTAATTCCAACTCTTGTCGTGATGTAGCTGTCTTGAATGCTAGAGGAACAACTTTTGGAACCAACTTTGAACTTGACGGTTCATTGTTGTGGTCTTGAATTCTGAGTTCTGAACGGTTATGATCAGAAGTCATTTGATGAAGAACGAGGCCTGAACTGATGTGAACAGACATCATTGCCATGAAGACCGAGGCTTGATCTGCTGCGATCAAACGTCTTTTGAACATTGAGGAACGGGGCCTGAAGTGTTATTTTCAGCAGACACCATTTGTCGTTGTGGTGCGAGGTCTGAACTGTTGTGATCAGACATCATTTCTTTGATTTCATCAAACTTGATATGTATGGACTCAGCTATCAATCTTGTTCGCTTGTTGTAAACATGATATCCCTTCGACTGAGTAGAATATCCCACCATGACACATGGATCCCCTTTTTCTTTCATCTTATCTAGATTTTCCCCATCTCTAGTTATGTAACAAATGCAACCAAAGATGTGAAGATGTTTTATTGAAGGTTTCCTGTCATTTATGATGTGATATGCCGTCTTTCCATGAGTGGATATGATGATTGATCTGTTCTGAGTATAGCATGCGGTTGCAACTGCTTCAGCCCAAAATGATAATGGAAGCTTAGAAGCTGAAAGCATCGTTCGAGCAGCCTCAACAAGAGTACGGTTCCGTCTTTCGACAACGCCGTTCTGTTCAGGTGTTCGAGGAGTGGAAGTTTGATGTTCAATGCCTTCTTCTTTGAAATAAGCATGGAGTGTCTTGTTCAAGAATTCCGTGCCTCTGTCAGTACGGACAGTAATAACTTGAGCTTGAAGATTGCGTTGAATCATCGTGAGAAAGTCTTTGAGAACTTCTGGTGTTTCATCCTTGGATCGTAGAAAAAGAGTCCAAGTGTATCTTGAATAGTCATCAACAATCACCAGAATATACTTCTTCCCATTTATGCTTGCAACGCTCAGCTTGCAGAGAACACCTTGTTCAGCTTTTTGCACAATCATCATCTTTTCCTTGTGATACCGCTAGTCTTAACCCTCTTTTGGCTTCCTGCATTCCTTTGCATTAGTGCCATATCCTTCGGAGTTTAAAGCACTGTAATCCCAGTCTGTTGCACTAAAAATGTACCTGACTGCCAACTGTTTCCTAAGCCCCACAAAACAAACTGTCCCCCGTCCCTTTAATTCCCAAACTGCCCTGACTGATTGTCGTTGTTATACCTTGGTGTGGTATCTTCAGTCTTGTTCCTGGAGTTTGAAGAAGTTCGAAGGTTGTTGTTGGTAGGTTTGTACAGCTTCTTGAAATACTTAGCAAGGAGTGCCAAGTTCTTTTGCATATCCTTATCCCTCCGAGCTTGTTCTGGATCATTGTCTTCCTCAAAAACGGAGCTCAGATTGATGATTAACGTGTTGGCGATCTCCTTTGCCTTTGTCCTAGGTAGTCCACTTGTCGTAGTGGAAGAATGATTGCAATGTATGATGGTGCATTCGATCTTTTAATTTGATGCCTGATAGTAGTTAATCTGAATATGGTTTAGTAGCCGCAAGAAGTGCTAACGATTTGCACTTCTGGCTAATCTCTCAGAACGGATATCACAAAACTTTGTTTTAGATCTGCTTCAGAACGTCAAACAGCTTGTGATATGATACTGTGTCTATTTACTCTCTCTGCTGGACGAACCAATCACAAATCTTGACTATTCAAGTTGAAGTTGTTGAAGAAATTGAACATTCACTTGCATTGGGTGAAACGTGCAAGTTGTTCCTTGTCAAACTCTAGTCATTCAGTTTATATAAACCGGGATAATAAAACTCCCATGGATTACCTCCATCTCGAGAGTAAAAAACTTTCTTAAATTCCCAGAACAGTATTGTCTTATACATCTTGTACGTCAACGATTCACCCTGTTGTACCTTCAATGGCTGTCCACATCTCCTTAGCTGTGTTGCATGCATCACCTTTGAGTAAAATTCAGCTCCCAATAAACCAGTCAAAATCAAGAAAATAGCATCCTTTTCACTTGAAAGTAAAGTTTTGTTCTCTTTTTGTCCATGTTGTGGTATTGTCTCAGCTTCTTTCATCATGTGCAGCTACTGGTGGATATGTATACTGCTTGGCTACAACAGCTGCAATTGAGTAAACGCTCTGGGCGTATATGGATGGACCTTCCAAGATGCACTTCCTCAGATATTCCGCATTGCATTTAGTGTGCATGGTATCGTAGAAAAACGCAAAACGCGCACTGAGAATAATCTTTCTTCCTGGTCCAAGCATCGGGGGAACGTTCTTTTGAACCACCTTCCCTAGCTGCCATGAAATTTATTGTTCATTGGCTATCTGTTAAGGATGTGTTAACTGGAGTAGACATGATGAATTAATGGCTATCAATTATGAAGTGTGAAAGATTTTGTTGGATCTTAAGTAGGTAAAGTGATTGTTGTTGTGGATTTGAATCAATTAACGTTCACGGGATTGATTAAAACCGAGAAAAGAATCGTATCTTTACGCGATTTACAAGAATCAATAAAAACCCGAAAAACAAAAATTAAATTTATGTTGAAATCGATTGTTGTCGTTGAAGAACTTAAACTTTCGATACCGATTGTAGTGGAGCTTAAAACATAACGTGCCCAAATTTTTGAGCTGATGATTAATGATTGATTTAATACTCAAATGAAGGACAATCGGTGCAAGAACGATTTCACGTTTAGAGCACAAACCGGTTGAAATTAGATGCCTAAGGACTAACGGTGCAATCTATTTTCAACAAGAAATGTTGTTATTGCAACAAGGGACTTATGGTGTAATTGTAGTAAACATGTAGGGGTTGCATGTGACAAATGCCAAAACTTGTTAATTAATAACCAAAATTTCCCTCCATTTCACTTTCGTTTTGGTTTGAAGATTTATAAAAAATTCACCGAATATGAATTTGATCTCGCGGAGTCGTACGGTTATCGTCGGTAAAAACCAAATATACCACGTTGATCGAAAACGAATCACGAACACAACGGTCTAAGTTATAAGTCGTGTAGTCAACCGATACTCGAAACCAAAAACCGAAAATTTGTTAAAACGTGAAGATTTTGTTCTTGTGTGTATTAGTTCGGTTCAAGCTAGAAAAAACTCGTTCGGTCCAACTCAAAAAAAATGATTCGATCGGTCCTTTAGATTGTTACTCGTTCGGTTCTAGTCGTGTTCCACTCGTTCGGCTCACCTTGAATTCACTCGTTCGGCTCACCTTGACTCCCTCTCGTTCGGTTCCTTACAAGCATCTAGTATTGGCTTCATACTAGATATCAACTATTCGGCTCTATAAAAGCCTTAACTCGTCGGTCCTTTAGATGTTTTACTCTGTTCGCTCTTAAGTTTCCACGTCGTTCGCTACTTGTGAATTATCACTCGATCGGTTGAAGATGAAAGAAACTAACGCTCTATAGAAAATGAACTCGTTCGGTTCCCACAAGTTTAAACTCGTTCGGTTCCCACAAGTTTAAACTCGTTCTTGTCTTTGTCGTCTTAACAGAAACCACCAAAAACCAAACCGTCCTTGCTATAATCGTGGATCTGTGTCTTGTTGCTTTTTCAGACCATATGAAACCAAGACGCGATTGAACCAGAAAAGAAAGACCAAATAAACCTAATAAAAATGTAAAAAAATGTTAACTAGCCACTAGCATAATAGAACTTGATGAAGAACGAGGCCTGAACTGATGTGAACAGACATCATTACCATGAAGACCGAGGCTTGATCTGCTGTGATCAAACGTCTTTTGAACATTGAGGAACGGGGCCTGAAGTGTTATTTTCAGCTCTGATACCAATTATCGGAACCCGATCTACACTTTCACTTCATATTTCACAACACGGATCGAACCAAGAAACTAGAAATAAGATAATGGTTTAGAGAGAGAAAGAAGAGAGAGATGAGAGAAAAAGAAAAGATATTATTTAGAAAAAATGAGAGAGATATTTTCTTAGTAGAAAATATCTATATATATACCCCTACACATTTAATGTGACGCGTGGGATATTTAACTAGGACTCGGGCTCGGGTTTTGCTTGGGATTAAACCCGAAACATATACAATATTAGTTTAACTATCGAGCCCGATTCCTGATAATATTCTATTACAACATTAACTAATTAATTGACCGAGACTTAAATACATAATGAACGAACTTCATGTTCGACTCAATATTTTGAGGCTAACAATCTCCCCCGAAGTGAGTTCAATGATGACACTCCTTCATGAGATAATGAGATTGCTTTTGTCGTTAAGCTCATGTGGTCTTGGTCTTTCTCTTTGTTCTTTGTTGTAAACTTGTTCCTTCATGCTTTGCGGTCTAGACTTTGAGCCTTTGTCATTGTCTTTATCGTCTATGCCATCTTGCGATCTTGTGTCTTTGACCAACATGCTCATACTTTTGCATTATCTTGAAAGCTTTAAATCAGAGTTAGCGGAAGTCTTTGTCTTTAAATCTTGAGCTTTCTTGATAGATTGTCTTTGTAGAATGAGCATGAACATGTGGTAATGAATCGACTTTGGTTGATTGCCTTCCTGCATTCCTTTGTAATAGTTGGCCAAAATCCCTTGCACGTAAGAAGCAATGTATCCCCTATTTTTGCAACTACCGACTGCCTACAGTTCCTATCCCCAGCAACTGTCATTGTCCTTTGAATTCCCAAACTGCCCTAACTGATTGTTGTTATACCTTGGTGTGGGGTATCTTCAGTCTTGTTTCCCTGGAGTTTATGAAGAAGTTCGAAGGTTGTTTGTGGTAGGTTTGTAGAGCTTTCTTAAAAGACTTTGGCAAGGAGAGCCCAAATCTTTTGTATGTCTTATCCATTCAGAGCTCGTTCAGGATCACAGTCTTCTCAGATGACTGACTCAGATTTGAGGTGTAACTAGTTTGGGCGATCTCTTTGTCCTTTGGTCTGGTAGAGCACGAGATCTTGATGTTTTGGTACTTATAGTAATTATCTTAATAGGTGATCATCCGCAAGAAGTGCTAAATGGATTCACTTTGGCTATTCTCTTAGCACGAATATCATTGAGTTCATTTTTGATACTGCTTCATGATGTCAAAAGTGTGTGATTTGGAATGGTTGGGCTATATCTTTTGATTCTTGACAACCGTCACAAATCTTGACCATATCTGGTTTGTAAGTTAGTTGAAGAAAGTTGACGTTCACTTGGCATTGTACTAACTTGCAAGTTGTTCCTTGTCAACTCATAATCATTTAAAAAACCATGAAGTAAATATACTCCATTGATTCTCTATCTCGAGAAGTAAACTTCCCAAATTCCCAGAACAGATTGGTCTGTACATCTTGTACGTTCAATGATTCACCCTGTTGTAGCCTTTTAATGGCTATCAACATCTCATTCGTCTGTTTACAAGCATCAACAGTGGAAAAGAAATCATCTCAATTACCATTAAAAGCAATAAAATGCTTCCCTTTTTCGATAGAAAGTGTTCTTTTGTCTCTGGAGTCATGTTCAATCCCTGTTACAATTGTTTATGGTAGTTGTATTGCAGGATTACCTTCCAGCAGCAACAACTTGAACTAGATAAATAGATGGATGTTAGGTACCATGATTAGTATGCTTTTTCTCAGTCCCTCACCATTTGGTTTCGTGTCAATGTACCGTAGAAAATGTGATCTCCATTGACTATCTTTCCTGACCAAGCATTTGGTGGACTATCTTTTGAACATCTGCCATGATATATTAAGCATTTGACTAACTTGATTAAGGATTATTGATGGAGGTAGACATGATGAATGAATGATATTAACTAGAAGTGTGAAGTAGTTGGAACTTAATGGGATATGGTGTGATTGATGTTGTTGTGGTTATGTATGCAATTCTCGTTCACGGGATTTTACACGTCTATGATTAAAACCGATAAATGATTTAACGGGATTTTACAAAATCAATAGAAAATCGTGAATGAATAATCAATTGTTGTTGAGGTTTGTTTCTTGTATGATTAATGCAGTTTAAGTCCTTGTTGATGGTTTTGGTTTTGGCTTATGGTTTGATGATTTGTTGGAATCGCTCAGTATGTATTATGAAGAAATTTTTTTTACCTTATTACCAAAATCTAAATTTGGTGTAAAAATAAGTTAAAAAGGCTATAGAAAAAATTATATTTTACTTAATTTTTCCCGCCAAAAAGTGTCGCTAAAAAGGTGTCGACCGAAAATTTTTAAACCCTATTACCAAAATTTGAATTTGATGTAAAAATAAGTTAGAAAGGCTATATAAAAAATTACATATTACTCAACTTTTTCCGTAAAAAAAGTGTCGCTAAAAAGGGTGTCGTCTGGAAGAATGTAACCAAACCGCCTTGGAAAATTAAGCAAACCGCCTTGTAATAGAATAATCAAACCGCTGCTTCTTTTGACAACTCGCTGCCCTAATAAAATACTCAAACCGCTGTTTGGTTTAGCAACTCGCCGCCTGATTTTATAATCAAACCGCCGTGAGTTTTTGAAATTTGGGCATGGTAATGTTTGGATTTTGCTCAATATAATATTCAACTCGCCCTTTAACTTGTCAAACCGCCACAACCAAAGGCAAACCGCCGCCTAGTTATAGCAAACCGCCGGCTGTTTTATTGATTTAAATAATCAAATCGCCTTTGACTTTTCCCTAAATCTCCGGATCCTGTCCCTTATTTGGTCAAACCGCCATGAAGAACAAATAATTAAGTAAGCAACCCTCCACGATGAACACAAGGTCGAATTGGACAAAATCACTCAAATAAGCTTTTCTATTCACGAATTAAAGCTCTAACATGCAATACTAAGGAGATATACCAAGATTAAACATCCTATAACATGTATTTCTTCTTGGATCGTCAAAAATGAAGCAACTCTCCACGAAGAACACCTTACTTTGTTTGCTTATAATTCGAACTAGGAGCTTGTTTAACACACGAAATTTGAAGCACTCTAACCTTTTGATGTGTAGAACAAGTAGAGAGCAAGATTAACCAACAACCAAGCCCAAATAAAATTTTGAGCCGTGGGTTGTTCTATGCAAAATAAGCTACGAAATTTGCTAATCAACCACAAGAATCAAACACAAATCCACCCTTTGCTCTGATGCCAATTGTAGGATCCCATTAACACTTCATAACATATATATCATACATGAATCGAACTAGAAAAGAGAAGAGAGAGATGAGTTCTTTTGTAGAGAGAGAAAGAAGAGAGAGAGAGAGATGAGAGAAAATAGGAAAATGGAATTATTTAAAATGAAACAACTAACTTTTCCAAAGAGGAAAAGTTACTTATATACCCTGACACATTAAGTGATGTTCGGGATAATTGACTAGGACCCGGGCTTGGGTTTTGCTTGGGATTAAACCCGAAACATATACAATATTAGATTAACTATCGAGCCCGATTCCCGATACTTTCCTATTACAACGTTAACTAATTAATTGACCGAGAATTAAATACATAATGAACGAACTTCATGTTCGACTCAATATTTTGAGGCTAACAGACCTTGTTTAAGGTTTTCCAGACTTTGTGCAAACAAGGTAATTGGTTTTTGTTTGCCAAGCGTCGTGCTCCTTCTTCAGTCTGTATTGATGATAATCGTTCTTGCATGAAACATTGGAAGGGTGGGTTCTTTTTTATTGATCGTCAGGCTATTCCGGATGCTATGGTTTGTAGACATACGAACACAGCTATTGACGATCCAAGGCCTGCTGCTAGTTCTTTTTATATGGCTGATGTGCGTCGTCTGAGTGCACATGTTATAAAGCTAAGGGATATTCCTGAGGGTGTGTTAGTTTATCTAGGTTGAGTCGTGTTTGTAAGAGCCATGTCTGTGATCCGGTGCTTTGGGGTGCAGATGGAAATGGTATGAGGGGTGGGTTTTAACTATTTTGTGTTATGTCCTTGGCCTCTGTTGCTTGCATTTATTGTTGTTTTCTTTTTCTAATTATGGGCATTCATGATTTTCTCTGCCTTCCTGAGTAGACCGGTGTTGAGGTCCAGGAGGAGCCTCATCTTGATGTTAGGTCGACACTTCAAAGGCTTCCCTTTTACTGCACTCCTCCTGCTGCGGCCGATGTTGTTATTCTAGATCCCACTCTAAAGGATCTTGTCGCTAGTACTCCTAGCTCTAATATTGTTGCTAAGGATGAAGCTTTTCAGAAGCGTAAGGCCTCTACTTCTAGTGCCACTTTAAGCCATGTTGCTAATTGCACTAGGTCTGCCTTGGCTCAATCATCCGGTAGTACTACTCGCCCTAGTTTGTTTGTGGGTGATGATGATGAAATTGATGATGCCTGTGTTGAGATTACATTGATTACTCCTCTTCATTCTGCTGCCGTGATCCCTTCTTTAGGCAACCAGGGTAGGAGTTTTGCTGCTCCTACTGCTGAAGGTTCTAACCCCCAAGGTAATTATTTTTGATTTCTGACTTGTTTCCTTCCTTTTTGTAGAATACAAGTAATCTTTGATATATGAACCAAGAACTAGAGAGAGAAAGTGGGAGGAAGGATGTATTTTCTAGTGAGAGAAAGTAGAGAACATAATGCATTAAGTGAAATGAAACATACAACCAACCAACCACCTCTCCAAGGCATGGAGAGGTGTATTTATAGTCCAAGGGTGGCTGGCCATGGGCCTTGTAAGTCTTTCCATGGGCCTTTTCGGCCATATTAGCTTATAATCTAAACATTGACTAACTACGAGCTTTGACTAGTTAATATTGGAAATGACCAAGACTTTTCTTGTTCCTAACAATCTCCCCCTAAGGGAGGTCACTCCAATTTACAAACATTTAAACTTAGCATACTATGCTTCAACTTTGTTCTTGTGCTCGTAGACTTTAACTTCAATCATTAGCTTATGATTTGATGTAGTGATCATAGACTTTAGGTCTTGAGCTTGTTCCTTATCTTGTCTTGAATGTGATCTTTGAACACCTTGAGATCATCAAACAAGCATAATCTTGTTTCGCCATCTTGTAACTTTTACCATCTTGTGAACTTGTGACTTCTGGACCGACATGCCTTTCTTGATTTGTTGACTTGAAAAGCTTTAATGTAGCATCTTTCTTGAGATTCTTTAACTATAACACTTCGTCACTTTGAGAAAGACGTCCGGTATCAGGGTAACGGAAACTTCTTTGAAATTCGTTGACTTTAATACTTTGTCACTTCATGAAAGACGTACGGTATCAGAGTAGCGGAAGTCTTGAAACATGCACTTGAGCTTTCATGATGATCCTTTATGTTTGTCCGGTCTTTAGTAGAGCATGGGGCTATAAATCATGACTCACGGGAATCAGCTGCACCAAGTGTCGGGAGTACCTGCATTTAGGTTAGTGAAATCAACAGATATGGACGAAAGTGTCTTTGTCACTTCGTCGAATATGGTTGCAATAACCGCGTTTCCCCGTTGATAAGTATAAATACTGCCTGTGATCAGGTATAATTTCGAAGAATCTCCTTGATAGGGTTTCGCAGTTGCACTAGCCGTCTATTACGAGCATCTTAAAGCAGACAACAAAGTATGAAGTGAACCACAAGACACAGTCCTCACCGATGGAATAAAAAATCAATTTTGAAAATCAATCATGTGTCAATTCTAAGTGGGTTTTGTGACACATCGAGAGTGTTATCATTCAATTCATTATTAATCGTCATTCATAACCTGGAAACAAGTTTGAGTCTTTTGGAATTCACACCATCGTTCTTTCTATGGTCACAATGTTGATTGTATAGAATCACACAATCACCAACCATGAGCTTGTTTTGATGTTGGCTCAAGCAGATTCCATTTTTCATTGTGAATATATTACTCGGATGTTTCTGGCCAAATGACAAGTAAAATTGGCGAAGGACCCTTATATATTTCTCGTTATTCACATTGTGTGAGATAGCAAGCATAATTTGACAAGTGTCCTAATGAGATTTATGGATGATCTCTTTTGGCTCTAGACTCAATAGTGCACTTTGATTTTAGTGATCGGAGGCTGGAGCGGACTGCCACCTTTTCAATATCAACTACTCGAGTGTCAAAGTTGATAGAAATGCGTGTAATCTCCGTGAGAAATGAAACAAGAGTCTGTTGAGAGACCTTGAGTGGCTAGGGAGGGTTGTGCTTAGCGTCACTGGGTCTATGACTGTCTTCAATGTCAGACAACACCTTAGTGTTTCTGACAGTTTATGTATTGACCCAGTTTCTGCCTAAGTGTATGGAGGGCTTCTTTCTTTTCACCCTTTATCATTACATTTCTTTTTCATTCTTCAACCCCTTCAGCGCTTACCGAGACTTCATAACTAACACCTTGTTGGGTTTATTCCAGTGCTAGCTCCATCTCAGTCGACACTTTTCCTGATTCTCATTTTTTTCTCCTTTTGTATCATACCTAAGGACCATCTACACTACCTAGTGTGGTTTTTATTCCTTGGGTAGATCCCTCCGGTTCTGGCTGGATCATGGGATTTGAGTACCTAAGCCTAACCGCCTTATAACTCCATAAATTTAAGTACATGGTCGGTCTTTTGGGTATTTCATCACAATCCTTCCAAAATCATTGAAAAATTTCAATCAAAGTGTTTGATATAAATATCAAAAGATTTACACTTTGAGAGTTTTTCATTATCACTAAAAGCTCCCCCTTAACATGTGCATCGTAATCGTAGTACATGCTAAGTGTGGAGTGCATTGAGTCCATTTTATATGATCACATTTCAATACAAATTAGGTTTAGTTTAATCACATTTTCTCCCCTTATCCAAAATGTTAATCCCTTGATATTTTGGATATCAATTGATTAAACGTACGAGGACAAAATGTCACATATATATCCAACAGGAACATTTTAATGCACCCCCTTAATTTTTGAGTTTATATAGAGATAGTGTAGAGTACAATATTTGAAATTTGTTTGATTAACTAAGAATTTTAAATATTCTTGAAAAATTTTATACTCGAGCACTCCTTAATGTCACCTTAATATCTACCTACATAATAAACAAATTTCCACAAGTTAATTATTATGTACAAGGTTTGACCTGATTATGATGAGGACATCATATGGTCCTTTGCAGCTGTCGCAAGTTACCTCGACTATCTCCACCAACAAATTTTTTCAAACTTCTCATTATCCTCCTTGACTTGAGCTGTTTGTCGATCGCCTGGATCATAGCTTTTGCTCGTTCCCTATCACTCTGTCTCCATATTGTCTTTGGTAGATATTCCATCCTAATCCCTTTCAAACGATCATTAAGAGCAGTTCGAACATCATCGAGTGTACCGTCACTAAACTTATGGAGTTCATCAATAAGCATCAACTTGTTCTTCTTGTCTTTGTTCTGATAGATGAAGCCTCTGGGATTGGAATATGCTGTATAGGCATCCCTGCGTTTGAGATCAAATCTATACGTATCTGGCTTTGTGATGTTGAGCTTCTTTTGGTAACTTTCGACACCTAACTGAAGATCTTTAACACGCCTTTAGATGACGATACTTCTTGTAAACATTCTCAGAGAGACACCAAAAGCAAGGCGATCTTCAACATTGAGATTTGTCAGCTTGCCTTGAATAAGAAGAATCAGCATGTCTTCGATATCTTGACGGCGAAGCCGTTTAAAGTCCCCTTCCTTGAATGTATATAACTTGTCATCATCTCTATGAATGGTGATCCAATCCAAATGTTTGTAGTCGTGTCATTCGACAATTTGAAGCTTTGTGATAGCAATGATTCTACGTTTGGAGTAGACATCATGAGCAGATTCCCTGTTAGCAGCAAATCCATGGATTTTTGACGTAGTTTCCCCAATGAAGATCCTCATTGTGCAAGCTTGTCCATAAGTTGACCGGCACTTACTCCAGATTGTGTTAGGGACCAAATCTTCAATCCATTTGATATGACCATAATCTGCAGCCTTGGTCTTTGTGACGGAAGTTGCATAAGTACGGCTAGAGACACCACCAGATAGATACGCAAGGTCGTTGTTGATGAAGTGATCAAATGGAATGACTTGACACGCGAAGTTAGTATCAATGGTAGTGCTTACGCAATCATAATGATATTGCTGACCTTCAGGGTTGTGCCAATCTAGTTGACCGTGTTGCCTTGTAGACTTCTTCAAAGAAGTATTCTAGCTCAACCAAGCTCTTGCATGTACCTTTCATCAGCTCAAATGTTGGACCAGCTAATAATTCAGTGTTAAATGTGTCAATATTGAGACGATTCAATCCATGAAATGCTAGGAAAGTTCTAGAGGAGGTATCCATAAGGCTCATCAATGATATACGAGGACCTTCTTCCCCAAGCCAGATTGCATTAAACAGGTGAACTGGTCCATAACATCCCCCAGCAGGTAAAGTCTTGTTCCAATCATGATCGGGAGTAGGGATTTTTGCTGGTTTTTGAAACCAATCAGGATGCTGAGATGTCTCTTCATCAGATTGTTCTTTAGTAGCTCCTATATTAAACTCTTGATGTGCGGGTTCTTCTAAATCCTTATCGTTGTTCATTGCTCCTCAATATGAGCAGCACTCGCCACAGACTTGTGATAAGATATTAGACCCATAAGTTGTACTTGCCAGTATTCCTTGGGATCTCTTTTCCTTAAGGCACTGTTGACCCTGGATTTGTTTCCATCTCGTCTTTTCTTGAACCCTCGGTTTGATCCAGCGGAGGGTTCTTCATCTTTATCCTCATCATCTCTGCGTCTTTTAAACGAGACAATATCACCATAAGTGTCAAGAATAAGTTTGTCACTTTCGTAGGCTTCAACCAATGCCTTGTAGAGATTATTTTGTTCATTAGATTGGTTGATTGACTTATTGCTCTCCATCTTCTCAATGAGAATCTTCTTCAGCTCTAATTCAGATAGGTTAGCAGCTATAGCAAGAGATGTCTTAGATTCAGTGGATGAACGAGTCATAACCTCAGCTTCGAGTTGTTCGTTTACTGTCTTCTCCATTTTTGGCAAAATCTTGGAGACTTGTGCCTTAACTTATTGTTTGACTTGGTCCTTGATTATTTTCTTTATGTTGTTATTAAGTGAATTGAGGAAGGCTTCATTTTCGGCTAGAGCTTCATCTCCGAGTTTGTCTGATTGTAACTGAACAGCAGTTTTGATGGCTTCATGCATCTTGTTGGCAAGGTATGCATCAACAATGTCGGGAATGGAAGAAACTGCATCAAAAAATTGGTTCATTTGCTTGAACTCAGATAATTCAGTTTTTAGAGTTTTTAGTCTATGGTTAAACCCGAATAAGGATCTAAAGTTGGGAAGATCTTGCAGGGAGGAGCTTGGAACAGTTGTTAGTGTGGGAACTGGTGTTTGTTTCATGCATCTGGGGTTGAGCATGTTAGAAATGAAGCCAGATGACACAGAAGAACTATGTTGTTGGCCTTCAGGAATGACTGGAGTAATGATCACATGAGTGTCTTCTATTACTTGAGTAGTTTAAACATTAGTCGGTTGATCATCTGTCATTCCAGATTGACGTTCAGATCCCTGTATAATTCATTCCCTTTATCCTCTTCATTGTTTGCTTCTTCATCCATCGCTTCACCCTTAATGTTCACACCTTGAACTTCTTCATCATCATCTTCATCATCAGTAGATTCAACATGTGAAGGTGTTTGAACTCTAGGATCAAAGATTTCTTCTTCTCTTTCTTCTTCATTATGAGTTGAGAACTTAAGATGAACAAACTCATCACCATCATTATTAGATTCAGTCTGTTCATCATCGTCATCATGATCATCATCATCTTCGTCTTTTCCTACATTTGCTCCATCATCATCATCTTCTTCATCACTAGACTTCCAAGAGATTTTCTCATCATCAGATTCATAAGTCGGTACATCGGGAACCCCTGGTGTAACACCAGTTCCTTCATGTGCACTAGAATCGCTGGGTTGAGAGATGTGGAATTTGTAGTTTTGCGCCTTTCAATGCTAGGTTTCATTTGTTACAGCTTATCCAATGCTATGTCTGAGAGAGCTTCTAATCCAAGAGCTGGTTGCTTTTTCTTTCTAGACTTTGCAACCTTAGCTGTTGCTTTGACTCTTTTACTGGAGGAAGGCTTCGGTGCTTCATCAGTCTTTGTCCTAGAAGATCGACGTACATATTTTGGTTTTGGTTGCACCTTTCCAGTAGCAAGATCATGGTAAGTCTTGTACGCTTCAGATTCTTTCATTGTTGGATTGGTTAGATAGTCTGGAAGAATGGCACCATATCTTTGAACTACTTCATGCTGAGGAATGAATCTTATAGTTGTTAGAATAGGATCATCATTATCCATGTGCCAGTCTACCTTGTTTCTTCTTGGAATGGATTGGTCTTGTGACATGAAGTGATTGATGATAACTTTTGTAAATCGTGGGTAAAACATGTATTTGTTCTTTCTTGACTCCTTGTTTTCGATCTGGAAAACTAGGTCTTCCCAAAGAAGGTAAACATAATTAACTTTCTCCTAGTGATACAATCTCCAAATTATCTGAGCCCTAGAAAGACGAAGTGTGTCAATTCTGGTTACTTTACCACTGAGACACTTGTTGATGATGGTTGCAAAAGTTCTCCAAGGTTGAGGTAACGTATCAACTTTGACATCAGAGAGTAATTTGATGTTGCCAGGGTAGCCAAGTTATCTAATGAAGGTTAGTATTTCCTCTTCAAATGGAGGATCTACAAACTTCTATCCAGGAAGTTTTGGACAAATCAAAAGCATGTTTCTGAAAGTTTCCATATCAAAGGAATAACTCTTCTTGTTCATCTTGAATCTGATGTGATGCTTTTGATAGGTAACTATAGCTCAAAACTCCTGCATGTAGACGGCAGGAACACTGGCAGTGATCAAGAAGGCTAGATAAAAAGGAGTAAGAGTGAGAACATCCAGAGCGACTTGAAAGGTAGGTTCCTTGGGCTTGAATGTTGTGCTCAATTTGTAGTTGCAACTTCCAATCGTAAGACGTTGTTCCCTTGGAACAAGATAATCGTCTAAAGCTTGTTGTTGTTCTTTAGTGATACTTATGATTCAGCTAAGAAAGAGTCGATACAGTTTATATATAACCAAGTTTATATAGACACTATATATCGAGACCCTGAATTGGCATTTAATGCATGTAACACATTTAGAAAGATAACCATTGAAAGGGTGAACTTAAATTGGCTAAGTTGAATTAATCCAATTTTAACTTGATTATATTTCAAAGATAATCAATTTTAAATTTGCTACCGAACACAAGTTTTAAGTCATCTTTTGGTTAGAGTCTAAGTGTTTATGATAATTAGCCGTTTTGAATCCATTAAGTATGATTGAATCTGATTGTTTAAGTTAAAACTGTGAATTCTGACTCTAAATGTTATTACAAATTCGGATTGTAAGGATTACTGCGAATTCGGATGGTAATGAATGTTGCGAATTCGGGCACACTGTGATATTGCTAATTCGGGCCCTTATGGTGTCTGCAAATTCGGACCCTACTACCAACTACGAATTCGGACACTATTTTTAACCTGCGAATTCAGAAACTAAAAGCTTGCTGCAAATTCGGACGGTAAAGGCCTATTGCAAATTCGGGCAATGAAGACAACTGCAAGTTCGTCTCCTAAATCAAATTGCGAATTCGACTACTTAAGGCTTTCTGCGAATTCGTTCAAAACTACAAATTGCAAATTCGTTCAATGAATATGAACTGCGAATTCGTTCAATGAATCCAAACTGCCAATTCGTTTACTTAAGAGACTTTTGCAAACTCGGTCAAGTCTAAAGTTTTGAGAATTTAAGTTCGAGTAATGGATGTTTTGCAACTTCAAGTTTTAACCATTTAGCATCATAGTATACCCACGAACAATTTTTAGCATCATATACATATGAACTCAACAACAATCATTCAAACGAGCATCATTTTTCCAAGAAAATCATTGTCACCAAGAACATACATACACTATATTGATATTTAAGCACATACACATTCAATGAAGCATATATTAGTTAGTTCACACAAAACCCACAATCTTTTTCAACTAAAACTCAAAACACGCACAATTCGGCATACAAAATCACACAAAACAATCTCAAATGTTATCTAAATTAAAAGCTGCTATAACCGAGTCATTATCACCCACTGATGAGCAAAACCCCTCAACGAATTTACGTTTTTATTCAGTTTTGATTTTTGAAGAACCCTAATTTGATTATTAGGGTTTTCGAAATTGAAACTTTGTAAAAATGTAATTCCTTCGAGATGTGAGTTCATTGGGGGTGAAAAGAACATTATTGTAATTGTACCTTAAGCACGAAAAGTTCTTGAATTCGAGTATGGAGAGGGATGATCGAGAGAGGATTTTTAGACAAAATTAGGTGTGTGTGTGTGTGTGTGTGTGTGTGTGTCGGGGCACGGGGTGGGGTGGGGTTATAAAACAAATATGATTATTGACACTTACACCCCCTAAACATTGAGATCTTTTACCTTTTTAGATATAAGATTGATTAGGCATAAACAAGTTAGCACAATGGCACATTTAGTCCCTATAGTTTTAACTAATATACCTAACAACTTAATCATGCACATATTCTCACTCAAGCCTAAACAAATAACATGAAAGGCACACTAAGCTAAATTTAATTAACTTCCTCCAACAGATTGATATTCGTTATTGTTTAAAACCTTTATCCCTTTTACCAAATGACCTTTTGAAGAAGATTTTTGACATTTGCTCCCCCTCAAACAATGACCCGTTTTCTATTTAAAGAGCTGTAGTCGTTGTTTGAGAAGTCGAATGTCGTTGAAAAACTTTTTCAGATGAAGCAATGTTTTTATTCATGAAAAACAAACACCAATTGTAAATAAGATTTCTCTTATTTTTACACATAAGCGCACTGACACGTACATTCATGGAATATAGGAAGCACGGGTTGTGATGCAAAGTAATCACAAGCCTTTGCATGGTCATAAAGTAGACCATGCCCGAGAATAAATTCTCATTATGAGGTCAAGTTTTCTTTTTGAAATACTTGCCTTTAAGATGAAGACCGGGTTGCTATCTGAAATAATAGCAAGCCATTTGGCATGTTTTGAAAACATTTGGAACTTATGCTCGAACTTCATTTAGAGCCTCGTATTATTATTGAATGACATTTCTAAGACCGTAAATGTTATTGATTTTCAGAAGACATGCCATTATTACCTCTTTTTATATTTTTCTATTTTTTTAAAAAAAATTATTTGGTTTTGAAGATTTTATATTTTTATATTTTGTTTTTATAAAAAATTTTGAAAAGGAAAAATCTCTTTGGTTTTTTTTATGGTTTTTAATATATATATACATATGATACAAGATATTTGAATAGGTACCACCACTATTCATCAACTTCATCTGCCAATAGTTTCAGAGTTTCTAGCGTAAAACACCGTATTCCCAGCTTGTTGATAAGAAATTCAATTCTTTCTCTTGCGAGGCTTTTGTGAAGATGTCCGCTAGTTGATACTCCGTATTGACAAAGTAAAGTTCAATCACCCCTTTCTCAACATGCTCCTTGATAAAGTGAAATCTGATGTCTATATGCTTTGACCTAGAATGTTAAACATTGTTGCAGCTTAAGGCAATAGCATTTTTGTTATCACAGAACATTGGAATTGTATTGAATCCAAGGCCATAGTCGGTAAGCTGTGATCTCATCCAAAGAATTTGAGCACAACATCCCGACATAGCAATATATTCAGCTTCTGTACTGGATATCGCAGCGCTTTCTGCCTTTTTTATGACCAGCTAATAAGTCTATCTCCCAGAAATTGCATACTACCAGATGTGCTACGGCGTGTATCTTGACAACCAGCATGATCCGCATCTGCAAATAGTGCAATTAAAGAATCCTTCGAATACCATAGTCCCCGATTGATGGTTCGTCTTAGATATCAAAAGATCCTTATGACCGCATGTAAGTGCTTTTCGATAGGCCAAGCCTGATACCGGGAACACATGCATATAGCAAATTGTAGGTCAGGTCTACTGGCTATGAGATAAAGGAGGGTGCCTATCATTCCACGATAGTGTGATGGATCAACGGCTTTCCCTTCTTTATCCTCATCCAGTTTGGATTTCTCCACCATAGGAGTATTCACTGGGTCACAAGAATCAAAACTGTATTTCTTTAAAGATTCAAGGGCATATTTTTACTGGTTAATAAAGATGCCTCTAGGATTTTGAAAAATCTATAATCCTAAGAAAAATGAGATTTTCCCATCATTGACATCTTAAAATTTGAACACATGATTTTAGCAAATAGGTCACAATGTACAGGTAGAATGCGAGCAAAGATAATATCACATCGACATATATATACTTGTACCAGAAGTAATTCCTTTCCTTCCTTACGGATGAACAGAGTAGGATCCACTGAGCCTTTGGAGAAGTCTTGGGATATCAAGAACGAAGACAACATGTCATACCACGCGCGTGGAGCTTGTTTCAACCCATAAAGAGCTTTCTTTAGCTTGTACACGTGATTGGGGTTATCTAGTTCCACAAAACCGTCCAACTGGCTAACATAAACCTCTTCCCGTAAATTACCATTTAGAAACGCAGTCTTGACATTCATTTGGTAGACGACCATGTTCATGTAAGCGGCAAATGCAAGAAAAATCCTTATAGCCTCTAATCTTGCAACCGGAGCAAAAGACTCTCAAATCAATTCCCTCTTCTGACTATAACCACGATGCCACTGAATAGAGCTTGTTTATAAGTACCTCCCAGTTCGAATCTACAGCTTCACTTGATTGTTCATGTATGAGTTCCATTATAATATAAGACACTACAACCATGTTAATTAACCATTGTCACTAGTCATGGATGTGTCGTAACAGGGAGGTCGAACGATACTCACCGATTAATCTCGCTTAGAATGATTACAAGCTACAGGCAGGTCGATCGCCCAACTATCGATTCGCGATTTTTTCAACCTTTGCTACTATTACGTTAAATTTTATGGTAAACAATTAAAAAAACTTTTATTCACAACTATTATCGTGGCTAAAAGTATTTTCCCAATTAATCCCACCTAGAATGATTTACAAAGATACAGGGAGGTTCGGTAACCGCCCGTCTATCGATTCACGATTTTTGCAACCTTTTCTATATTATCGTGGCTAAAGGTATTTTCCCTCTGATATTTTTGTGAAATATTTCGTAAAATTCATGATAATGTATTCCCCCAAAAATTTCATGAATCATATTCCCCCAGAAACAACTCCTCCTGCCACCCGCCACAACTCCCTCTCATCTCACCACAAATCCTGTCACCACCACAGCTCTCATTACATCACTCTTTCGTCGATCGCTGTTACTCTCCCGTCATAGACCCACCACTCCCGTCACCACTAGTAAGTATTATGTTCCTTTTGTACACAGGGGGGGGGGGGGGGGGGGGGGGGGCCTGGGGGGGGGCGGGGGGGGGGGTGGGGTTGGGTGTGGGGGGGGGGGGGTGGCGGGGTGGTGGGGTTGTTGTTGGATGGGGGTATGGGGGGTGGGGGGGGAGTGGGTAGCTGTGGGTATTTTCTTCGCAGTGAAGTGCTACAATTGTGTGGTCTCGCTGAGTGATGTGCTGGTGACATCTAAACTCCAGGATTGTGGCTGATGTATATGAGAAGGTGCGGATACCCCTTATGGCGGTAGTGCACACCAGATAGCAAAAGAAAACCACAGCGCGGGACAATAAAAGAAAGAATAGGTTGTTTTTTGGAGCAATAGTGATTCATTAAATTTGGGAATTACAATTATTGCACGAATTTCTATGAAATAATTCTCACAGTAAACTATATCGGAGGGAAAGTTACCTTTTAGCCACGTATAAAAAAGAAAATGAGTTTCAACATGATCTATACGACGGAGCGGACTAAACCCTCAAATTCACCAGACGTTACTCACTATAAAATATAAAAGAAATTTAGCGGTACTGTCCTTTGTAATCATATCGAGGCGCGATATATCGGAGTCTTTCCGCAGGGGTGGGGGGGGGGGGGAGCATGTGGGAGGCGGGGGGGGGGGCGGGGGTGAGTGGAGGAGTTAGGGAGGAGTGGGAGGAGGTGGGTTTTGGTTTTGGTGGGGAGTGTTGGGGGGTGAGTTATGGGGGAGGTGATGGTTAATATTTATAGGGGCGTAGATGTAAAGAAGAATTTAATTTTTCATATATTGGTTTGTAGATGTAATGGGGTTGTAATGAGCTTACTTTGCATCATAACCAACAGTAGAAAGGTCCCACGTTAAAAATATTACATATGATTATTGATTCGTAATAAGCGGTAAAGGTATAGCTTACTTTATTCATTCCAGTAATATCTTGTTATAAATCACAATTATAGTATGAAGAATTCATGCAAAATTTGGACATGAATTTTTCTAATCATCAAGACTTGAACACATATAGGATATAGGATCTACATGAATAAAATACTTGAGAACTATCTATCTCATTAAGTAAAACTGCAGATGTTAAGATCTTATTGGGATTTACATAGATTAGACGATGCGAGGACTTTGTTATATGTAAAGACATATTGCCTCATCATTAAAATGGACATTTCTTTTATAAGATCCTGTGTGTTTAGGTACTCTGCTACCTAACCATGTGCTGTCTGAAAGACGAAAGCATAGGCTGCAGTCTCGAGGATCAACTTGTTCGATAAACAACGTAAGACAACAGTCGTGCACCAAACAAGCGGCATGATGAGAAAGCTGGTAGTTATCGCGTCACGATTGCTCGCGATGACCGTCACACACCCAGACCCCCTCCCAACACACCCACACCACACACCCCCCACCATACCCCCCCCCTCTCACACATCAGACACACACACGACGCACGCTGACACACACCCGTCAAAGACCCACCACTCCCGTCACCACAAGAAAGTATTATGTATACCATTAATGAACATTCTATCTAAAAAAAACTGTGTTTATGAATCTGTAATTGAAAATGTCTTGATTATAGCAGTAATTGAACCATTTTGATTAAAGATTTCCATCTTTTAATATTATGTCATAATTCTCCATTTGGTAAAATTAGGCTAAAGTTTAATAGTTAAAATTATAAGTAGCCTGTTAAGCCTATTACCACATGAACATGGAACCAGAATTGGGACTAAATGAATTAGGGTTCCCCGGCTGAGGGTGAGAGTGAGACCAGGCTGGGGGGGGGTGGGGCAAGGGTTGGGATGATGGGTTGAACACAAACTATCAAACATTGTGGCCTCAACCACTATCTTATTGAAAAAATTAAATGTCAAGTTACCGAATCTGTTTCTTGAATATTCGTGAGTTTATATGGTTTTTGTTCACCGGACCTTTAAACTAACAACACACCACACACCACACACAGGGCTCTCATTTATAAACATGGACAAGTCTTGGATAAAACTAATAGATCAGCAAATCTCATGTGATGGATTAGACAGCGTTTCTACTGATTATGCAGTACACAACTTGCAGAAGACGAGGAACATCGACCCACGAGTTAATAAAAAACATATTTACATTCCATGTTCGTGTACCAAATGTTTAAACCACATAGAGCATAAAGTGGAGGAAGTGCAGTACCATTTATACAGACATGGGATTGATATAAGCTACACAAAGTGGACTAAACATGGAGAAGAGGATGAGCCATCAATAAGTGCCCCAAAACCTGTTAATGCTATAACAGAGTTTGTTGACGACATAGATTTCACTTATATTCTAACGAGATATGCGCCAACACGTAGAAATGGTGAAAGCTAAAAAATGATAATTTTGATGTGATGACCTTGTCAAGTTCAAAACTATATTTAGACGCCGTATCTGAATAGCTCTTCTCTCGAAGGATGGAGCGCTGACTCACAAAGTTGTTCCGCACACATAGTTAAATACACAACTTTGAAGGGTAAATACGGAGCTTCTGATAAGTTCTTCACTGAATTACTAGGCTTGATAAAAAAGATGCTACCTGCTGGTAACGAAATGGTGGAAAAAACTTATCAAGCCAAAAAAGTTATGAGATTGATGGGATCAGGATACAAAAAGATACATGTATGTATCAACAACTGCCTTCTTACTGGAAGAATGGAGCGCGAGGATCTGAGACTGCGTGTCGAACTTGTAGGCCATCAGATGGAAGAGACACGGATAATAGAGAACCACGAACAGAAAGGTACGAAAACATTCCCCGCCAAGGTAAATGTCTCAGGTACTATTCTAATCTACCAAGACTACAACGACTATTTAAGATAGGAACTATATTTATAGAAGATTAAAGATGGCACACGACCACCGAGGATAACAGATGGCACAGTGCTTACGTCCACCCAACGGAGATCACACAAGCATGGCATCCCCTAGGTGCGTGAGACAACTTCTTACCCCGATAATGCGCTGCAGTATACCAAGAAAATCTACGGACTAGTCGATATCAGGCCTCAATATATAGGGTTGAACGACACAAACACTCGTGACGACAGCAAAACCAATGTAAGTGCCAAGTCTTATAACTGTCATACATACAACCTTCACTCCATGGTTGTGTATGTGCAAAGAGAAGTTTAATCACACCCTTCGATATTAATATCGTGGGATAGCAAGCCCGGGAAAAATGATTATCGATGTATTTTTTCGGAACGTTGGTTAACTGATCAACTCTACCTTATTCGAGACCAGGGGTTGATACGTCACGGAGATTGCTCCATAAAAGATAACTTTAATCTACGACTGCCGTTGTTGACTTATGGTCCTCATAAAAGAATTAACCCTGCACCATGTATCAATTTATGTGGCTGCCCGTACATTTGGTATACGAAAGTGTAGTGTGCATAGTTAGTGGGACACAAGATACAAACTGTGATAGACTTTCCTGTCTCATCCAAAGGCAAAGTTATTTAGGTCACTAGGACGTCTATCTACCAAATAACCCCTCCGTTCAAAAAATCATAAAAGGCATTATTAAGTGTAACAACAATAATTTCCTCCAGGCTCCAATTTTCAATGACACGCCGATAACAGGGGATCAGCGCGCGCGAGACTCACAACAAGTGTAAATACATTATTGCAAATAAGTGGGGGCACAAAGGAAAACGAACTCTCAACAATAGCGATGCCGTCAGAAATACTAAGAATGCGTACGAAGGCGCGAGTGTGTAAGTATCTGTAGGATTCCCGATTAACACTTCAACATCACATAAGCCCAAACCACGAATCAAAGAAACTGAGAGATAGAGACGAAATTGAGAAGAGATGAATGAGAGAGTTCAGAGAGAATAAGAACAAAGAAATTATGAAAAATTGAGAAGAGTCAAATATTTAAGCGAAAAAGAAAATTCTATCTTTATTTAGATATTTACTTTAGAAAATATCTAAAATAATATATACCCCAACACATTTAATGTTACCGCGGGATATTTAACTAGGACCCGGGCTCGGTTTTGCTTGGGATTTAAACACAAAACACCATATAACAAATAGTTAGCAGTTAAGCGTGAACGATGCCCTATCGCTGACCCATTCTCATATTTTTATCTCTCTCAACATGAACTACATTAACAAAGACCGTAAGTCTCGATCGAGTACAGTCGTGTACTCGAGGTCTTCCTTAGTTTCGACTCAATAATAATTAAGGCTAAACAATCTTCCCCGAACGTGAGGTCTGAAGATCACGGGGAACGAGCTTCCTTATTGACTCATCTTAAAATGAGGACTAACAAATCTCCCCACGAAAGTGTCACATTCATTGACATGACACTTCCTATTGTATGAGATATTTCACGCAGAGATTGCTTTGTCAGTTTAATCTCGATGTTCTTATGGGTCTTTTCTGTCTTTCGTTTACTATGCATGAATGTTATGCTTGTTCCTTCACTTAGCTTTGCGATCTTGACTTAGACCCTTGTCGTTTTGTCGATACTAACGTACTTTGCCTCTTGCAAATCATTGTGTCCTTATGACCAATATGCACTCAATCCTGTTTGCTTATGCTTGAAACTATCTTCAAATAAGAGTCTTGCGGAAAGCTTTGATCTTATGAAATCATTGAGCTTTCTAGATAAGATGGAGCGAGATACGAAGATTGGCATTGAATATGGGACATAGGTTGGGCCGTTACCACCGTTTTGACCTGGCAGGTTTACTATATATCGTTAAACGAAGAAATTGATTTGAAAATCAATTCGACGTGTCCACTCGTATAAAGAGTTTATGTTATAAACATACGACACAGTAGGCATTGTTTTATCATAAGAGTCAGTTCATCCACAATTCAGATGTTACTGACCAAATCATCGATATCCAGTTTGGTCACAAGTTTGATTCATATAAATCTGGCCTCGCAACGGTCTCCGACCAGCTGACGCGGTTTGGATGATTACACGGGAAGGATTTCCCTATTCGGGCATTGGGGATAGATAAGTGGAGTATCACTCTGAATGTTCTGGCAAATATCATAATGATTATTGCGTTGGCATCTTTGATAACAGCTTGTAGAACCCGATGATGATCAACAAGTGTTCTGAATGGGGTGATGTGTCCAAACGAGATTTGATTGATACATCTCTTGGCGCCTAGACTCGATCTTAGTTCATTTTGGTGTTCTCTTTAGGTAAATCGGGTGGCTGGACATATTTGCCACCTATTCAATATCAACAATCTCGGAGTGAGATGTCAATAGATAACGTGTGTATCTCTGTGACAAATGAGACAAGTTTCTGTTGAGAGAAACCTGAATGGCTGGGAAGGGTTGTGCATTGCATCACTGGGTCCATGATGTCGTTTTCAATGTCAGCAATCAACTTGTGATTCTGACAGCATATGTATTGACCCGGTTTCTGCCTTAAGTTGTGTGGAGGGCTTCTTTCTTTAGACCCTTTATCCATACATTTCTTTTTCATTCTTCAACGCCTTCCAATGCTTTACCAAGAACGTACATTACTAACGCCCTTGTTTGTGATTGTTCCAGTGTTAGCTCAATCTTAGTCGGCATTATTCCCATATACATTCATCTCTAATCATACCTAAGGACTGCTATTTCTAACTTTGGATTATCCTTGGGTAGATCCTCCGGTTCTGGTTGGATCATAGGATTGATTCCTAACCTAACCACCTTATGACTTCAGAATCGTCGTGAAATTAAGATGTTGTTGGGTATAAGATCGAACCATAAAACCTTTTCAGCACATTGAGTCAATTAGATCATATTTTAATTACATTTCTCCCATATTTTAAATAATAAACACTTAGTTTTTTGAAATACCTTTTGAGTAAAATATGTCCTTGAAAAAATCTGTGGAGAAAATATGGTCAGCATAATGCTTAGGAACATTTTGATAATGTCTGACTACACAAGAATTGTCGTTGTTGATGTATCCAAGAACATTAAAACTTTGTTTTTCGAAAAACCCCCCCTCAAAAATAGAACCAATTGAGAAATTGTTGTCTTTTGAAAACATTGTGAGGGATGGAGTTGTTGGACTACACAATTTTAAAGATTATAATGTCATCGAGAATTTCTTGAAAAATTGTGTTTCAAACTTTTTGAAAAACCTTATGTTAGAAGGACTTCTATTCTACCGGTAAAGGGTAAGCGCACTGAAACGTACACTTCCTTATTCTTTGATCTAAAAACTTTGAAATGACCTTGTAAGAACAACTCAAGACCTAGAACCGTTAATTTTACTCATTGGGAGGATAAGTAAAACCTTCCTTTAATTGAAGTCCGGTTATGTACTGACATTGTACATAAGCATCAAGAAAATTAGAAAATGACATGATTTTGGTGGAACATATATGCACACTCTCGCTCAAACTTCATTTACACACCCGTGTCAATGTTAATCGACATTTCTAAGCACGTAAATGTTATCGATTCCAAGAGACATGTCGAGAAGATTCTGTTTGAAAATTTTCTGTTTTTTTCTGATTTTGTATTTTCTTTTTGAAGTTTTATATTTTTGTATTTTGCTTTTCTCAAAAATATGTACATGGTGATGTTTGATGATGATATCAAGCAGACTCATTTGTCAGAACCTCCAGTTCCGCTGGAGTCAAACATCTCATACCAATCCTTCTGACAAGATACTTAAACCGATCCTCAGGAAGGGCTTTCGTAAACATGTCAGCTAATTGGTATTCAGTTCTGACAAAATATAATTCAATTATACCATTTTCAACCTGTTCCTTTATGAAGTGATACCGAGTATGGATGTGCTTTGTATGAGAATGTTGTACGGGGTTGCATGATATTGCTATGGCTGACTAAGAGTCGCAATACAACGGTATTTTGTTATAGTTGAAGCCATAATCTTGAAGCTGTGTCCTCATCCACATTACTTGAGCACAACTTGCAGATAACGCCACGTACTCTGCCTCTGCTGAAGACATTGTAGTGCAATTTTGTTTCTTTGACATCCAGCTTACAAGTTTATCACCAAGGAACTGTATCCCTCCAGAAGTGCTTTTCCGAGTATCAAGGCATCCGGCATGATCAGCGTCTGAAAATGCTGTTAGTTCAAAGCCAGAATCCTTTGGATACCAGAGTCCCATGTTAATGGTACCCTTTAGGTATTTAAAGATTCTTTTAACCTCCTTGAGGTGCTTTTGAGTTGGTCGTGCTTGATAACGTGCACAATAGCATACTGCTTGCACTAAGTCTGGTCTACTAGATGTCAAGTACATGAGTGACCCGATTTTACTACGATAATCAGATTGGTCTACGGGTTCTCCACTCAAATCTACATCTAGTTTGGGTTTTGTAGCCAATGGTGTACCAATGGAGTGACAATTGTCCATATTATGCTTTTTCAGAATTTCTAAAGCGTACTTGGCCTGATTGATAAAAATACCTTTTGGGGACTGGTGGATCTGAAGTCCTAAAAAGAATTTCATCTCCCCCATTAAGGACATTTCAAATCTACTGTGCATTAACTTTTCAAATCTTTTTGAATATTTAGGGTTTGTAGACCCAAAAATTATGTCATCAACGTAAATCTGCACAAGTAGAATATCCTCCCCGTATTTTATCTTGAATAAAGTTGGGTCAATTGTACCTTTAGTAAAGCCTTTGGACATCAGGAAGTTTGATAGTTCATCGTACCAGGCTCTTGGAGCTTGCTTTAATCCATACAAAGCTTTCCTTAGAAGGTAGACTTTTTCTGGATGATCTGGATCAACGAACCCTTCTGGCTGAGCAACATAAACCTCCTCCTTCAGTGGACCATTAAGAAATGCCGTTTTCACGTCCATCTGATAGATTGGAAAAGACTTGTGTGCTGCGTGGGCAACAAAAATCCGAACTGCTTCCAAGCGAGCAACTGGAGCAAATGATTCTTCAAAATCAATACCCTCTTCCTGAGCATAACCTTTAGCAACAAGTCGTGCTTTGTTGCGAATTACAGTCTGATCTTCATCCTTCTTGTTCTTCCATAACCACTTTAGCTTTATAATCATCTTGCCAAATGGTTTGTCGACTAGTTCCCAGACTTTTAGTCTGTCGAACTGATGAAGTTCATCCTGCATTGCTTCGATCCATGCAGAATCAGCCATTGCCTCCTTAATGTTCTTCGGTTCAACAATACTCACCGTGAGCGCGAACATACACATTTCAGGATCTGTGGCAAGCTGTCGTCTTGTTTGAACTGGCATGGTTGGATTTCCACGAACTTGTTCTAATGGATGATCTCTGGTCCATCGGTAATCATGACTTTGTGGTTGAAATGAATGCACATCGGTATTATCAATGTTGCGTGAGGAAGACTCACCAATTTCTTGTACCCGTGTACAAAAAGGATTGATAAATTCAGCTTCTTGAAAGATGCATTCGTGCTTGATCATTGTTGTTTTTCCTCAGCGAGACCGTTGTTTGGATGTAATAGTCTTCAAGTAAAGGACTGAAGAGAAAAATTCTAAACCCTTGTGTGACGAATCTGTCTTATCTGCTGTAGGAACAACATTTGTCTTGAGGGCACGGGGTCAGAGTTGTCATAATCTGACGCCTTTTATCCTTGAGGAACGAGGCCTGAAGAGACATTTTCAACAGACATCTCTTGTCGGTTGTTGGTGCCGAGTCTAACTGTTGTGATCACACATCATCTCTTTGATTTCATCAAACTTGATATGAATGGACTCAACTATTAAGCGTGTTTGCTCCTTATTTAAACACGATATCCCTTCGACTGAGTAGAATATCCCACCATGACACATGGATCTCCTTTTTCTTTCATCTTATCCAGATTTTCCCCATCTCTAGTTATGTAACAAGTGCAACCAAAGATGTGAAGATGTTTTATGGAAGGTTTCCTGTCATTGATGATGTGATATGCCGTCTTTCCATGAGTGGATATAATGATTGATCGGTTCTGAGTATAGCATGCGGTTGCAAACTACAACTGCCTCACCCAAAATGATAGTGGAAGCCTTAGAAGCTGAAAAATCGTTCGAGGCAGCCTCAACCTAGAGTACGGTTCCTCTTTCAACAACGCCGTTCTGTTCAGGTGTTCGAGATGGAAGTTTTGATGTCAATGCCTTCTTCTTTGAAATAATAGGCATGGATGTCTTGTTCAAGATTCCGTGCCTACTGTAGTAACGACATAAATCACTTGAGCTTGAAGATTGCGTTGAATCATCGTGAGAAAGTCTTTAAGAACTTTCTGTGTTTTCATCCTTGGATCGTAAGAAAAAGATCCAAGTGTATCTTGAATAGTCATCAACAATCTCCAGAATAAACTTCTTCTTTATACTGCAACGCGCATAAAAGGGACCACACAAGTCCAATGTGAATGCAAATTTAGCCTTCCTTTGATAACCGGAACTGCTTTTGTCTTGATGAAAACTTCTTTTTTGTTACTCATTTCACAAGACAACAAAGTTGATCCGTGACATATGTCCACTTATAACCCTGTCACAGACATCTTTCTTTGAGATTAAGGTGATGTAATCGAAGTTAAGAGAGAAAGTCTTCGATCCATAACCATGCTTGAGTTTGTGAAGCTTTAGCCCTGAAACGAGATTGGAGTTGATGAGTTGTTTTTTGAAGAGATATGTATAGAGATCAATCCACCGCTAACAGTAAGTAAAGTCGTTTCCCTGAAGATCTCTCACAAAACAAGTAAGATTTCCAAAGCAACCTCCATAATCAGCATCACAGAATTACCAACCGAGAAAAGAATTGTGATTGAGGGCCTTCGACGTAATAAACCCGTTTGATCGTGACAATCCCTTGAATAATCACCATAACCAAGAATTGGAGCAAACCTGATCATTCCCCAAAACAACAGTACCGCAGAATTTCTCCACAAAATTACACAAAAGCGTGAGATTTCCCGTCATGTGCTTTGTGCATCAAGATCAACCATGAATAGGATTGAGGTTGTACCAATCTGCAAGGAATTAAAGGATGATGAACATTGGACAAATTGGATCTCAGGAATTTGAATATCTTCAAGACATTAGTTATCTAGAGACAATGTCGATAGTGGGACTAATTACTTGTGAGTCATCAGCTTTCCTAATCTTATGCATCCCATAATCTTTTTGGTCCTAAGCGGCTTTTTGTGTCCATTGTATAACCTAGAGGAACATCTCTTAGCTATACCACCATTTCCATTCCTGATTTGTATTCTCATACAACTCCTTATAGTAACTCTTGGATTCTGAATAGTGGTATCCTGATGCAACTGTTTTCTTATGGGGTGTTGCAACAATTTGTTCCAGCTTTTCTCCTTGGGTTTACTAGCACTAAATTGTCACACCCCCAAATTGGGTCGCAGTGGAATAAGGGTCCGGGGCGTGTTACTTCATAGATCAAAAGCACAAGATATATAAGAACGACAAAAAGTCCGTTTTAAAACTGATACATTGGATTTATTGAAAGACCGTAATACAAAAGCATATAGCTGTACTTGTCCATTGTGAATATTACAAAAGTTGAACATACATTTCTGCAAAATAAGGATGCAAAGCACTAAATCTTGAAAGCTGGCAATCCAAAATATAACCCAATGCATCCTTGGCATCCCATGCCTATTGATCTACTGAAAACATTGCTATACACGGCAACATAATGGTTGTGGAGAATTCATAGTTTAGATAAAACATAATATGCAGGACCCGCAAACTTTTTTAGTGATAATGCAACACATGCACGCATCACAAAAACTAGATTACATTTACACTAAGCTCATGACACTGAAGCTCGACGATCTTTCTTGCAATTAAACTATATATTGCAATTTCTGCCCGATTAGATGTTCAACCCGAAAACATCCTAAATTCGACATGCTATATCGTTCGTTCTCGGTGATAGCAAGTCACCCGAACGGGGAGGTCGTTTCCCGAATAGATCTATTAAATAACATTCGCGCTCACATAATGTAATTCCCAACTACAACTATGCAATTGACAGTTCATGATAAAGGGGCTCAACTTGGGTTATCGCTACTTAGGCAACATGTAATCAATACTTGCGTCCAATTTATAAAACAAAGCATGTTTCCACCCCATAATTATAAATCATTGAAATCGTAAAAATGTGGGGCTATGAACTCACCTTGAGTTCAGATAATCCAAATATCGCAGATAAAGCGTCACGTAAAAGATCGAATGCAACCTAAATTATCACAAACTAGGTCCCCCCGAAATAAGTACCGAGTACTTGAATATAATCTTATAGTTGTTACATCGTACTATCGTTCGGGCTATCATAATTAAAGAGGTCATGACATGACGTTCGAGGAGTTAGGACACTTTAAATCGTAAATCCAACAACTCGTCGAAACGCCATCCGAAGAGGCCTCATTATGAAACTCCCTAGTAATATAGTACTTTGATAACCGCAATCGAATCTACATAATTCAATCAACCAACTAATGGTCTATGGTAATATTGGCGTTTAATAAGTAAAAACGTTTATAATTATCGTTTTAGTAAAACTAGCATAACTTTTGCGTTTTAAGCCCGATTTTGACGTTTCTTATGCCCATCTTTTCGTATTAGGACGAGTTATCATAATTTGACATTTTGACTCTCTGGTGAACAGTAAACTTTTACTGTTCACAACAATCAAATGGGACTTTATTAAAATCGTATTTGTCGTCGTAAAACCTGTAAATGTCGTATTTTATTCGTTATAGCTCCGTTTTTAATGATTCTTTCGAGGACGTTCTCGTTTTTGAAAGTTCTATAATTTTATGAGGTTTACAAAAATATAACTTTCTGTCATGAATAGTAACTTTTATAAAAATAGTTTTATAAAAGTTTTAATTGTCGTAAACTCGCGAAATTCATAACTCATTCGTTATTAATTGAAAAATTACGATTCTTATCATTTTGGAATCCTAAAAATATGTATTATTTATTAAAAATATCAAACTAGCTGTTTGATATAAGTTTTATAAAAGTCATTTTATAAACTCCGTTTAATTAACGTATAACTCGTTTTTAACGTAACTTTTTCGTTATTAATCCGTTTAACAAGTTTCTTACCTTTTCGGAATCGTCGTGATTTGTATTATCTTATAAAAACATAAAATCCCCTGTTTGGAATTCGAAAACCTACTGCCCTATATGATCTTTTATATAATTATTTATATAATATGTTTTATATATACTTTTCAACCTCACAATTTACCACAAGTCTTTTATAATTATATATATCATATGTTATACATATAACTAGTCCATAAGTTTCATTTTGTCCAAGATCATCAAGATACAAGTTGTAACTTACATGAAATCATAAAACTTTCCTAAATAAACTTTTTAATTTACAAGTTTTTTATATGAACTTTTTATGCTTAAACCGATATTGTACAAGACTTATATGTTCTTTATTTTATGATATTACCAATATCATAACATGTGAGAAAGTGTACAAAATCATAATCACAAGAAAAATTATATTTTTCATGTTCAAAAGTATTCCTAATGGTGATTTCACTATATAGCATATAAAATACATAAAAACTCATAAACTAAAAACATAAAGGTTTAAAGTAGACCTTATGATGTATGATGATGATGATAATCAAGTGCTAAACCCTCTTTTTTTGCCACAAAACCAAAGCTTGCACAAATAAAAACCCTTGTTTTCTCAACAAAACCCTAGTTTCCTTTTTCTTGATAATCACTTGTAAAAGGTTAGCCAATGCTTGGGATCACCTTAGAATATCTTAGGATAGATGTGTATAGGAGTGTATGGGTTGTAGAAAAATTGCTATGGATTTGGTTGAGTGCTTGCTTGATGCCGTAGCATATAGAGAGGAAAAAGGAGGTTTTGTTTGATTTTCTAGTTAAGTGTTTATGTGTATATGTTCTCTTACTAGCAATGCATGTATATATGATATAGATCTAGTCAAAGGAACATGTTGAGGGTTTTAGGGAGTCATGGTCATAGTCTTGGTCAAATAGACAAGGTATGGGTAGGCTTTAATGAGGTATGGTGTGGTTTAATGAAAGATGTTGACATACCAAAGTGAAAAGATTTCTTACCTCTTTGAATAAAGGGCCCATAGATTTCGGCAGATAAGTTGATATAATGTTGATGTTTTTGACTAATTTTTAGTATTGGGTATAAATGTTGGGTATTTGTTTTAAGAGTATAAAAAGTTAGTGGGTGGTTCCGGGAGTGCCTAAACGCAATTTATCGCGAAACGTATACACTTTACGTATCCGATAAAAATAAAATGAACAAAGTTAATAATTATTCTCAAAATAATTACTTAACCCTTGCTTGATGTAAACATTTAATTGTTTGATGCCCGTTTACATTGAACGCTAATTTTTAGCTTACGCGATTTAGCTTAACATTTATGATTTAAAGCAAATGCGTACAATACAAAAGGTACATTGTGGATTTATCGACGTCGTCAATGACTTGAAAACACAGGGTGTTATAGACTTCCCCCGTTAAACGAGCCTTGTCCTCAAGGCTCACGATGCAGCACTTGACGACGATGCGGTCTTGGTGAAGAGGTGTGGATATTTCTTCTTGAATTGGTCTTCACGCTCCCACGTGAACTCAGGACCTCTCTTGGAGTTCCATCGAACCTTGACTAATGGGATCCGGCTTCGCTTCAACCGTTTAACTTCATGGCCCACTATTTCTACTGGTTCCTAACAAAATGAAGCTTGTCATCAAGATGAAGTCCATCCAACGGAACGACTAATAGTTCGTCGGCATGACACTTTTTTAGGTTGGACACATGGAATGTATTATGAACTCTGCTCAGCTCTTCAGGAAGTTTGAGCTTGTAAGCAACCTCTCCAACCTTTTCTAACACCTTAAAAGGTCCAACATACCTAGGGTTTAACTTCCCCCGTTTGCCAAATTGTACTACCCCTTTCCAAGGTGAAACTTTAAGCATAACTTTATCCCCAACATGGAATTCCATCGGCTTATGCTTTAAATCGGCGTAACTTTTCTGTCGATCTCGAGAGGCTTGCATCCTTTGCTTGATTTGGACGATTTTCTTAGTCGTCTCTTGAATTAGTTCTGGACCGAGGATTTAAGCTTCTTCAACTTTGGTCTAACAAACAGGTGAACGACACTTTCAACCATAAAGTGCTTCAAATGGTGCGGCCTTGATTCTAGCGTAATAGCTATTGTTATATGAGAACTCGACTAATGGCAAATGGTTAACCCAACCCTTTCCAAAGTCGATTGTACAGGCCCGCAACATATCCTCGAGAGTTTGAATACTCCTCTCGCTTTGTCCGTCTGTTTGTGGATGGTATGCAGTACTCATATCTAGACTAGTACCTAAAGCATTCTGAAGTGACCTCTAGAAATTTGATGTGAACCTAGGGTCACGATCACAAATAATTGAGAGAGGTATATTCTTGAAAGTTTATCCATAGGATCAGTCTCTCTTATCGGTACGAAGATTGCAGACTTAGTGAGTCGGTCAACAATCACCCAAATGGTGTTGTAGCCTTGTGACGACTTAGGAAGCTTCGTGACAAAATGCATAGTGATGTTGTCCCACTTCCATTGTAGTATATCAGGTTGTACCAACAATCCTGATGGCCTTTGGTGTTCAGCCTTGACTTTAGCATATGTTAGATATTTTCTAACATAGGTGGTGATGTTGGCCTTCATATTGGGCCACCAATATAGCTTCTTCATATCCTGATACATCTTCTCAAAACCCATATGTATAGAGTATTTGGACTTGTGGGACTCGTGCATAATCACAGTCCTCAGATCACCATAACATGGCAACCAACTCCTGCCATTTAAGCATAGAGTTCCA
>BQNB010065343.1:6906-21285 GCA_026074375.1 Tanacetum coccineum | reverse complement strand
GACTATTTTGACACAAGTCTTCATACTTGTCGTCGGAGGATGTTGTGACACTTATGATATGCATTTTTAGATTTCTTTATATTGTATCATGTGTTATGACGATTCATTCTCCGTCACGCCTTGTGATTCTGCCATTTTCGGGGTGTGACAGATTGGTATGAGAGCACTGATTATAGAGAACTAGGTGGTTTGGCCTAGACTATAACCTAGAAACCTTCATATAGTTTGCATGATAGGATTTATGTGTGCCTATTACTTGCTTTTATCGTATATCGTATATCGTATATCGTATTAGTAAAGTCAATCACTGGGTTGTGTGGGCTAGATACCAAGTATAACTGGGAAAGGACGCATCTATAAATACGGTGGCCAATGTAATTATGAATGCATCACAACCCACGCGGACTTGGATATCATGTTCACTCAAATCGGTGTTGACACCTTAGGACCGTTATTCGAGCTATAGCATACTAGGACCATTATTCAAGCCATAGCATATTAGGACCGTCGTTATGCGAAATTCCTTACCGGCCTAATGAGTACTTGTATCCTCCCTCGTGTAGATAATGGTTTCAACAATGACAACCCGCAATGCTGAGACGTACTACTGCAATACGAGGTGGAGGGACAAGTGAGAGGTCTGGAGATCAAGCAGGAAGTGGTAGGGGTGGCCAAGGAAGTGGCCAAGGTAGCCAAGGAGGTGGTAGAGGTGGCCAAGAAAGTGGCCGAGGTAGCCAAGGAGGTGGTCGAGATGGCAAGAAAGTGATCAGGGTAGTCAAGCAACAGGCGAGATAAGAGGTGTTGGTGGTGAGTCCATGACTATTGCTACTATCTCACTCAGACAGTTGCAAACCTACAGGACGCACACTATTGTAGTAACAGGAGTGATGGAAAACCACGTTAACAACCAAGGGAACAATGGGAATCAAGACGAAAACATCATCATATGGGCAGGCGGGGGGGACGGGGGGGGGGGGGCGAGAGGGGCTAGGGGTGGGGGGGGGGGGGGGGGGGAGGTGGAGGGGGAGGGGGGAGTTAGGGGGGGGGGAGCAGAAGGGGGGGGGGGGAGCGTAGGGGGCGGGGGAGGGGGGAGGCATTTGGGGAGGTGGGGGGGGCGTGGTGGGGGGGTTTGATTTGGGTTGGGGGTGGGGGGGGGGGGTTTGGGTGGGGGGTGGGGGCGTGGAGAAGGTGTTATAGGAGGGGGGTGGTATGAGATAAAGTTAGTGATTGTATCAGGACGGGGGCTGGGCGGGGGTGGAGGGAGTGGGAAATGGATAGGGTGCACACCCTGTCATTCAGAGGGGCTGTAGGATGGGGGCGGAAGGGGGGGGGTGTAGGGTTGCTTGGGGGTTATGTTAGAGGTGTGGGCTTTGGGGGGGGTAGGTGGGGGGGGGTGGGGAGGGGATGGGGAGCGCGCCAGGAGCGGGATGGTGCTAAATATGTGAATTGTAGGTGGGTTTTGGAGTGTGGGGGGGGGCGGGGTGGGGGGGGGGAGGGGGAGGCGGTGTGTGGGGCGGGGGGGGGGGGGGGGAGGAGGTGGTATGTTAGGGCCGGGGGAGCGTGTGGCGTGGGAGGGTGGGGGTGGGGGTGGGAGGGTTGTGGGGGGGGGGGGGGGATAGAGGGGGGGGTAGGGTGGGGGGTTGTGTGTGTGTGTCTATTAGAGTGGGGGGGGGGGTGGTGTGTTCAGGGCTCTATGTGTGGGGACGGGGGGCGCGGTTTTGTGGGGGAGTTGGGGGGTGTAGGGGTATGTTGTGGGTTATTCTGGGGGGCGGATAGGGATGTGAGGTATAGAGAGATTGGGCGTGGGTTGTGCAGTGTGCTTAATCCCTTGTTTAAAAAAATGCTGTGACGTTGGATCATGAAGATATAACTCAATGAGTTAAGATTTTATCTAGTTAGATGGGTTTGTTTTGGTTTGATTTTTTGACGAGATTTTATAACTATGTGTATAACTATCTTTATGTTAGAACATTTTTGTATGGTGGTGGGTAGGTTTTTATGGTGTTGGTTGTTTGGGGGAAGGGGGGGTATGTATATCATTAGTGATGGGGCGGGTGGTGTTGTGGTGGTGGGATGGTGTGTTGGTGGTGTAGGGTGTGTTTAGACACCCTCAGTTTTTCATTACTTTATATTTATAATGTCACTTTTTCTAGATTAAGTGTGTAAACAAAACATTGGGAAATACTGCTCTGTTGATTGATTTGGACGTTGCTTTTTCTTCATATTATCAGGCACTTAAGTGCTGTGTTACTACATTTATACTCTACAGGTGGTATATGGGGGGGGGGGTTTGGGTGGGGGGATGGTGTGCGTGTGCGTGGGGGGGGGGGGTGGCGGGCGGCTTGGGCTTCTGATTGGGGGTGTTTTCGCTGACTTTAGTGGGGTTGGGGGATTGGGTTGATGGGTGGGGACGGCGGCGCGTGGGCGGGGGAGCGATGCGGCTTGGGGGTGGGTCAGAACTGTTCGGAACACAGGGATCGATGGGGTAGGGGGGGGGGTGTGGGGGAGGCATGGTGGGGGTGGGGGGGGGTGGTGGGGACGGCTGTTGGTTGTAGATTGGGGGGGATGTAAGTGCATTAACACGAATGTAATGATTTCCGCTACAACCTTACTCATCAACATGGGGGATTCTTACCGGTGGTGAGTGGTGGGGGGAGTTGGGGGGGGGGGGGGGGGGTCTTTGTGGGGGGGTTGGGCGGGGTAGGTGGGGTGGTGTTATTTCTATAAGGAAGGTGAGCAGGGGGGGGGGGGGCGGGGAGGGGGGGGGGGGGGGGGGGGGGTGGCTTGTTTCCATGTGCGGTTCTAGTGGATTTTGGGTGTGGGGGTGGAGGGCGAGGCAGGGGGTGTTGTTGCGGGCAGCGGGGGGTGGGGGGCAGTCTTTTGGTTCTTGAAATACATTGGTACGAGGCATAAAAGGATATGGGAGGAATATTGTTAATGGGGGGGGTAGGTTTGAGGTAAATAATATCCACGGGAGTGTGGGGGGGCGGGGCGGGGGTTTATGTGTTGGTGGGGCGGGCGTGTGGGTGTTTTAGGGCGCGAGGGGTACGGGCGTGTTGGAGCGTGGGTCGTCCGAAAATCGCGAAGAGTGGGCGGGTGCCCTGGGCGTGTGGCGTATAACAGCCCCACCCACCATCGCATGCCCCCCCCACGACCCACCACATCGAAATGTATACCCTCCCATGTCATCCCTCATTCCCATCCTTCCACACACAATAAACCCTTAGCATGTGTCAGACTAGACCCATCCATGAGGTAACCCCTAAGAACAAAAGAATTGAGAGGTACATCTATAGCCTTGCTTCACAGATCCGTGCGATGGTGGCAACAAGGAAGGGGTGTGTTTTGAATGTGGTGGTACTGACTATTACATGGCAGCATGTCCTAGGTTAAACCAAGCCCCAAGACCAGGAGGAAACCGTCCAAATCAAGTGATGGCTATCGAGGGAGGACAGGGTCGTGGAAACAATGGCAACCCGGCATGTGGAAGAGCTTTTATGATGGGAGCAGAGGAAGCTCACCAGGACCCGAACATTGTGACAGGTACGTTCAGTTTAAACAACCATCATGTTACAACTATTCAATTATGGTGCCGATTATAGCTTTGTTTCCACTACTTTCGTACCTTTGTTAGACATAGAGCCTAGTAACTTAGGTTTTAGTTACGAGATTAAAATAGCTAGCAGTCAACTAATAGAGATCAGTAAGGTTATTCGAGGTTGGAAACTAGAGATAGAAGGTCATACCTTTGATATCAACTTGATACCGTTTGGACACGAAAGTTTTGATGAAATCGTAGGGATGGATTGGTTGTCCAGGCACAAGGGGGGGGTGGTGAGGGGGGGCCGAGATCGTTTGCCATGAGAAGGTTGTTAGGATTCCACTACTAAACGGCGAAATGCTTAGAGTCTTAGGAGAAAGGCCAGAAGAGAAGGTGAGACATTCTAAGAGTGCAAAAGTCAAAGAGCAGAAATTGAAGGACATAGTTGTCGTTAGAAATTTTTCTGAGGTATTTCCTGACGACCTATCAGGATTACCCTCATCCTAAGAAATCAAATTTCGTATCGACTTAATCCCTGGAGCAATGTCAGTCCCAAAGTCTCCCTATCGTTTGGCGCCCTCTAAAATGGAGGAGTTGTCAAGTCAACTCAGAGAACTCCAGGACAAGGGTTTCATTCGACCAATTTCATCGCCATGGGGAGCACTGGTATTATTCGTCAAGAAAAAGGATGGTTCCTTTAGGATGTGTATCGATTATAGAGAATTGAATAAGCTGACCATCAAGAACCGATATCCCCTCCCAAGAATAGATGGCCTATTCGATCAACTACAAGGATCACAATATTTCTCTAAGATAGACCTTCGGTCTGGATACCATTAGCTGAGAGTGCACGAGGACGACATTCCAAAGACTGCATTTATAACTCGATATAGACATTTTGAGTTCACAGTAATGCCCTTTGGTCTGACGAATGCACCAACGGTATTTATGGACTTAATGAACTGAGTATGTAGACCATACCTAGACAAGTTTGTGATTGTATTCATAGATGATATTTTGATCTACTCCAAGAAAAAGGAGGAGCATGAGATGCACCTAGGGTTAATCTTGGAACTGCTTAAGAAGGAGAAACTGTACGCAAAATTCTCAAAGTGCGAATTCTGGTTGCAAGAAGTACAGTTCCTTGGACATGTGGTTAACGAAGATGGCATACATGTAGACCCCAGCAAGATCGAAGCTGTTAAGAATTGGGAAGCCCCTAGAACACCGTCAGAAGTCCGTTCATTCTTAGGATTAGTAGGATACTACCGCCGATTCATAGAAAATTTCTCCAAGTTAGCCAAACCCCTTACCGTTTTGACACAGAAGTACAAGGAGTACGTTTGGGGAGAGGAACAAGAGAGGGCATTTCAGACCTTAAAGGATAAGCTCTGTAATGCACCTGTTCTAGCACTCCCTAATGGACCAGAAGATTTTGTGGTATACTACGATGCGTCAGATTTAGGACTAGGTTGTGTGCTAATGCAGAGGGTAAAGTGATAACATATACCTCTTGACAGTTGAAAATTCACGAGAAGAATTACACCACCCATGATTTGGAATTAGGTGCAGTAGTATTTGCCCTCAAGATCTGGAGACATTACTTGTACGGGACAAAGAGCGTCATATACACTGACCACAAGAGTCTCCAACATATCTTCAATCAGAAAGAGCTGAATATGCGTCAACGTCGCTGGATAGAGCTTTTCAGTGAGTATGACTGCGAAATTCGCTACCATCCTGGTAAGGCGAACGTAGTTGCAAATGCACTAAGTAGAAAGGAGAGGATTAAGCCTAAGAGAGTTAGAGCCAAGAACATGACCATTCAGTCGAGTATCAAGGATAAGATACTAGCGGCTTAGAATGAAGCATTTGAGGCTGTTAATGCACCATTAGAAATGCTGCGAGGGCTAGACGATCATATGGAACGTAGATATGATGGAGCATTGTACTATCTAGATCGAATATAGGCCCCTTCAACGGGTGATGTGAGAACCCTGATAATGGATGAAGCTTATAAGTCAAAGTACTGGTGGCCGAGAATGAAGAAATATATAGCCCTATATTTTAGCAAGTGTTTGACCTGTTTTAAGATCAAAGATGAACACTAGAGGCTATTCGGATTATTGCAGCAACCTGAGATCCCAGAATAGAAATGGGAGAGAATATCCATGGACTTTATCACCAAGTTGCCAAGAACTAGAAATGGGCATGATGCAATCTGGGTCATCATGGACAGGTTGACTAAGTCTGCTCGTTTCTTACCCATTCATGAGGACTTTAAGATGGATAGGTTAGCTAGAATCTACCTAATGAAATCGTTGCAACTAGTGTGCCAATTTTGATCATATCCGGCCGTGATAGTCGCTTTACGTCATGATTCTAGCAGTCAATGCAGGAGGCATTATGAACTAGGTTGGACATGAGTACGGCTTACCATCCACAGACCGATGGTCAAAGCAAGCGTATTATTCAAACCTTGGAAGACATGCTCAGAGCATGCGCCATGGACTTCGAAGGAAGTTGGGACGTTCATCTTCCATTGGTTGAATTCTCTTACAACAATAGTTACCATTCTAGTGTGAGATGTGCACCATTTGAAGCACTTTAAGGGAGAAAGTGTCGTTCACCTATTCTATGGGTAGAAGTGGGAGAAGGACAACTGATAGGACCAGAAATCATGCAAGAAACCACCAAGAAGATCTTACAGATCAAGGATAGGCTTAAGAATGCACGTGATCATCAGAAAAGCTATGCAGATACGAGAAGGAAACCCTTAGAATTCAGTATAGGTGATCATGTCCTACTCAAAGTGTCACCTTAGAAAGGTATGATACGCTTTGGGAAGAAAGGCAAGTTAGCACCTAGGTTTGTTGGACCATTTGAGATCACTAAGAAGATCGGTCCCATAGCCTATCAACTAAGACAACCTCAAGAGTTAAATGGTGTTCATGACACGTTCTACGTGTCAAAAATCAAGAAATGTTTGGCCGACCCAAGACTACATGTGCCTTTAGAGGAAATCCAAGTTGATGCTAAGTTGAACTTTGTGGAAGAGACTGTAGAAATCTTAGAGCGTGAGTTCAAGAAGCTAAAGCGGAGTAGAATTGTCATCGTCAAGGTTTGATGGAATCCGAAATGAGGACCTGAGTTTACTTGGCAACGTGAGGATCAAATGAAACTTAAATATCCACATCTCTTTAGCACTAGCTCTAGTTGAATTTCAGGATGAAATTCTTTTAAGGGGGTAGAATGTAACCCTCGCAGATTTTCTAGTCATGTAATGTTCTATTTAAGTCCTTTGACTTTTTGGCTTTTACCATTTTTCGTTAGCGATTACCGTGTTTACGGTAGTCAATCCATATTTTCTTTAGTCAATAAATCTTTCATTTCATATATTATTCCTTTTTAGAGGTTTACAATCTTATTTGATCACTTTCCGGGAGGTTTGTCCCGTAAACGGCTTAGAATGTCAAACAACGCGTTTCGACACGTCCATAAATGTTCAATACTAAATTTAAACCAAACTAAATGTAAAACATGTTGTATGAATATTCTAAATTCATGTAAATGTGGTTTTGAGTCTAATAAGAATACTAGAAAACTTCGGGTCACATTTTAAATCACAAGTTATGGTCGTTAAGCAACCCGACAAGAGCCAAAACGCACATAGGAACCCTTAGGATTCCTATTGCTGGTCGAACCCGACAAGGGACAACAAGGTCAATTATAGGAAGCTTTGTCCCAACCTTGGTACACCCTTTGTCTTATATTATTTCAAAACACACATACACCTCATTTCCGTATCAAAAACTTCACTTCTTTCTCTCCCCCTTGCTTCATCCGAACCCACACAACACACACATACATTTTATTTTGATTTTGATCAAGAAACATGAAGGTTTGAGTAATTCCGGGTTGATTCCAATAAGCGTAGGTATATAAAACACAATGTTTGGGTTGTCAGTTTCGTGTCGATCTCGTCTTCAAAACTTTTTTTGTAAGTCACTTTATTTCATAAATTATTGTACTTTTGAATGTATAATGATGCATAAGTTTTAGTTGTACGGTACGTTTTATAAAAATCAAACACGAAAAGCCTACGAAACCCCATAAAGGGTGCGGTTTGGGTTCGAACACAAAGAAAAAGGGAAACAAGGGTTGGTCATTTTAATATAATGGTTGCATTGGTGAAGTGATATTATTTGCTTATTATAGATTGTAGCTTATTTGGCTAATTTAAAAGCTGTGGTGAGCTTATTTTTAGGCTTATTAGGTTCGAAAACCACAAGGAACAAAAAGGAAGTATTGTTGGTTATTTACTTCTTTTGTCATATTTTTATAGCTTATTTTGATATCTAAAAGTACTACGTAGCTTATTAACTTATTTAAAACTATACGGATTTGGTTTTGGGCTTATTTAACTCACAACCCAATAAGGTCCAATAAGCCGTGGCTTATTGTGAACCTTATTTTGGTTCGGCTCATTTTTCATGGCTTTTGGTTAGAGCTTATTTTGATATTTTAGGACTTGCGTAGCTTAACAGCTTAAAAATAAGCTTCGGATAACTTATTTTGGACTTAAAAGGCCACGGCTCAATAAGCTAAGCCAAACCATGGCTTGGTCTTGGTCCATGAGCCTTGGCTTATGTTGTGGCTTATTCATCTAACTTATACTTGTTAATGGGCTTGATATTGGGCCCAAATCGGTTTTAAAAACCTAATAATATGGTTTTAGACCACTATTGGGCGATGGGCCTTAAGGCCCAATTAGCGAAAACTAGTCGTTGTACATATTTAAAACGGACTTTTAAAAGTAATACATACTTATATATATACTAGGATAGTTAGGAAATCGTTTGGAGAAATGTGCCTTGGGAATTGTCGTGAAATGTGAATTTTGATCGTTTTGTCAGAATTGATTTGTTTTAAGGGAAAAAGTTTGGAAAATGAGGTTTAAAACCTTGGAAAATATTTTATAAACGAACGGGTCATGCCGAAATTTTATAAAAATATTATACTTAGAAATTTTGTAATTTCTAATTTCTCAAAAACCCGACAAAAAAGACGAAATAATAAAATATTATTATCTTAATAAATCGACTAAAAGACGAAAAACATATTTCATAATTGTATAAAATATAAAACTTCTATAAATGGCTTAGCGTAAAGAAAACGTGTCTTTACATATAATCTATACAATTTAAACTAGGAAACTCGAGGTTACCGGACGAATTACCAGAGTATACTCATAAATATCTATTATCTAAGCATTTTATTTTACTTATCTATTTATTAAATAGTATAAGTGTATAGTATGTAACGTACATACTTTGAATATCTCCTTCGCGTCTAAATCACCAACCACTACATAACCAATACCACTAAAAACCGATAATGCGAAAACATTTTCAAAAACTCCTACGCATCAAATTCAAATATCCATTTCAAACATAATCCTAAATCAGTCGAATTGCTAGGTTATGTCTGGAAGCCGTTGTACACCGTTGTTTGACTATCATATTCTCTGCTACTTGTTATCTTTATTAAGGTGAGTTATCGTAGCCCCACTTTTAACTCTTTTCCGTTGGGGTAAAATGATACTCAAAATCCATTTTATACTGCTTTTTCATCTGTGCAAAACTTCTATTTTCTTTCGGACAATGCTATGTGCCTATGACTGCTATGTGAATGACATGAGGACTATTTGAACAAGTTCGGTGGAACTAATCATTTTGTGCATGAGTTATTTGAGAACCTCTATGCAAGGACAACTTTACCGGCCTAGGGTTAGCTCCAGTTGGTAGGCGATAGGTTCGAAGGACTATATGCGCGTGAAACACCGTGGATTGTTGATTGGGTTAAATGTTATGATATCATGTGATGCCATGTCAAAATTCTAAACACTAATGCATACATCTCGTTTTCATATTGTACAATTTTCCACTACTTAAATTCTAGCACATCAACTGGGTTTACCTCTAAACCTATGATCTCACCAACTTTATGTTGACCTTTTCGTGTATCATTTTCAGGTGATGCAATTGCTCATTAAGTTCAAGATAGAATGCCTTGGAGACCTAAGCTATCCCATGAGGGATCATTGTTGAAGGATTTGCATTCAAGGCTTGTTTTCATGTTGATGTTCTTAGATTATTCTAGACTTATCTCACCCCTATGTTGAGAGCTGGTTTGTAATAAATTTGAACTATGTGTTTTGTTCATCGACAAATTTTGACATAAGTTTTCATAATTGTCGTCGGAGGACGTTGTGACACTTTTGATATGCATTTTAGATTTCTCTATATTGTATCTTGTGTTATGACGATCAATCCTCCGTTACGCCTCGTGTTTCTGCCATTGTCGGGGTGTAACAATTATGGATGTGTATATATGATTTTGTCGCCCTTGTTGGTTTACTACTATTGGTAAAGATTACTAATCCTATTCTTTAGCTTATTCGAGTTAAGGAATGAGCAATCACATGTGTCTCATCCATCATTATAGATGTGTATGTGTGGTTTTGTCACCTTTTATGGAATATTGGTATCGATAGAGATTGGAAAGAATGATCAACCCTTAAACCTTAACCCAATTTACCTTTTTAGACTTGTTACTCCTTAGCTTTAGTGGTGAAGATGTGTATCCTTGCCAAGCTTATGATATAATACTCGTCACGACTGAGCAATTGAACAAATTAGTTACATGTTACTACATAAATTAGTTGAGTGATTTGAGTGTTTTCATATTCCTATTTTGTGAGGTGCTTGGTTGTGTGCTAGTAATTAAACAAAAAAAATTGCTTAAAGGAAAAATCTTAAACCTTGGTTTGGGATACATTTTCATAAGTTTTCTAAAGTCTACTTGTGGACAAGTAGGATTCAAGTGGGAGGATATTTGATGACATCGAATAACGTCTATTTTATAGCATCATTTATCCCAGCTATATTGTTCCTTTTACCTTATTTATGCATGAATTGATACTTAATTGTTTATATTTGTTATTTGTAGTAAATATGGAGCAATTGGTGAAGTTTGACTAAAAGTCACGCATATTGGAGCTTAAACGAAGAAATCAAGAATCTGTTGTTCAGATAACCAATACGTCGTATCCAGCAAGAAGATACGGCGTATCTGTGCTTTAACTTCACAAGCAACCATGAAGATACGAAGACTAATACGTCGTATCCAGAAGACCCTATAGGCTGTATTAAAGATAGAGTATTGGAATATTATAGAATATTATAATCATGGTCCCCACTCTAAGAAACCCCAATACGCCGTATTGACAACTTCCAATACGGCGTATCGACCAAATTCCAGAGGCTATAAATACCGAACCCTAATGACGAATTTTAGTGTGTAAAAAAATACCGTAGACTAGGAAGAAGGCATTAACCACCATGTTTGACTTTTAGAAGAAAATAGGAGCTACGAAGGTCTCGCAACGCCCTTCAATCCATAGGAAAATCCTTGTAAATTCTTATACTCTAAATACGCGTTTGGTTGTTGGTATCATTAATTAACTTGGTTAGTTTACCTTAATTGTTCGTCTATGACATTTGTATTCGTTACAATGGTTATTGGCTAATACCTTTAGGTATTATCCATGTTTATGATAATTTAATGTTTGGTTTATGTTTATTCTCATTGCTTCTTGTAAGTTGTGTGTTGCTTTATGTTTATCAATTTATACTTGTTTATGTTTAATTATGTGTTTAATCTATCATTCAACTGGATCTAGCAGTACGGACCAAGTAGGCTAGAGTCTGGGATAGAACTACATATAGTTTATATGTGACTCTGGAATAATAGGACTACGAATTCATGCTTCTAGTGCTTCCCCTGGACATAAATAATGGTATAACTAAGTGGTGAATTAGGATTTACAAATGCATTCTAGTTCCTTGCTTGGAACACTAACGGCAGTAGACTACCAACATATATATAATGATTGAACATAAGTGGTTAAAGTCTCGATGAGTAAGGTTTCAACATTCACCAATGTTGTCTCCTAAGATAGATTATAATCAACCATGATGGCTTTATGCAGATGTGGTTAATTATGACATAATTGCCATGTCTAGGTTTTAGGAAGAAGTACCGTCTAAATCTAGGAATGATATATCAACCACGAGATAAGACAATCATTGCACTTATAAACTAAAACATGTGTTTTATTAGATTAAATATGGTTAATACATTTTTCTTACAATAGGCTTGACCGCATCTGTATCTTCTAAATATCAGCTTGTGTGTGTTAATCGCCTAATCTCAGTCTAGGTAAACCAAAACTCGTGCCAGTCTCTCAGGCTGAAAACCCCCATTTCTGCGTTAGTTTTAGGTTTAACTTAGGTATAACATAAAATAAATTAGGACTAACTTAAATTACTAAAATACTAATAGAATTAGGAGTTAACTCTATCGCTCTTAGTGATCGACACCCGACTTACCAACGAAACTACTCCCTTTGTCCCACTATTGTCTCCCGACAAAAACCACACAGGTTTGAGAAAAGTGCATTTATTACGGCTTTCTCTTTTTTACTTTTTAACATAATGACAATTTTACCATTAGTTAATTAATTAAAGTCTTCTTTAAAGTTTGTAATAACAATTTTAAACAAGGGTAATATATTAAACTTAATCAAACTTCTCTATCTATTTTTAGTAGTGGACAATTAAATTGGGACATCCCAAAAAGGAAACGTGGACAATAAAAATGGGACGAAGGAAGTACAACTGATCGGGTACACTTCCCGTTAGTGTTGTTTTAGGTAAAGTCGGCAAAATATCAATAGTAAAACTTAATAACAAATATTACCTACGCATAACGACACATCAAGTTTTTGGCGCCGCTGCCGGGGAGTGAAGTTGTTTAATTCTTGATTATTAGTGTTTTGGTTTAGATTTATTATTTTTAGATTAATTTGAATTTAGTTTGTTTTGTGTGTTTGTTTTCGTATGTCAGATTTCTGCATTGTATATTCTGCATATTTGTGTTTGTGTGTTTTTTTGCATTATTAAAGTCTGCTGTAATTTTTTGGTCAAAAACTGAATACGGCGTATTCATCCCTTTGGATACGGCGTATAAATTTTTTCTGAACCAATACAGCGTATTCGACTTTAGACATCAATACGGCGTATCGATCTATTTGACCTTTTTCTCCGTGTTCGTAGCAAACTTATTACAGGAAATGGACGACCCCGATATTACCATGGAGGAATATGTTCAGCTTGAAACTGAGAGAGCTATTAGAAACGGTAAGGTGTATAATTAGGAAACTGCTACATATGGTAAGATCTGGTATGATGAAGACATTCACTACCTCAGATTTTTTGAAGAGGAATTCCCAGCTATAGTCTACAATGATGCATTAGCATCTAAATCAGATTTCTTATCTGAACCTACGGTAAGTCCTCAACATGTCGATGAAGTTAATTTGAAAAATGAAACATTGTTGTCCGATTATGATGATGAGAAATACAATGTTATATCCTTTAATGGTCTACTTCATTTTAACATAATATTTTGTCAATGATTTAAAATTAGAAAAGCACAATGATAATGAGAATATCGATATCGATATCCAAACAGTTTTTGGGGGATTTATTCTATCGAACATTACCTAATTTAATAAGTTAAGTATCGATATCGGTACCTATGCACAAGGGTCAAATAAACTTTTGGAAACAAGTCATGATGAAATTAGTAAATTTTTCACTGCTAAAGCTTTCATAAAAGAATTAGGTATTAATATCATGATTTGGAATTATTTTAACGAAGAGATGCTAATAAATTTTATTAAAAATTTATATGTGCCATTTGGCATCCCGTTCGACCCTAAGTTATTTTATAAGGATGAGACTTAAGCTAGAAACAAGTCTAACTTAAAGACTTTTCTGTAAACAAAAGTGCTTGTCGGGAGATAACCCGCAATGTATTTTCAATTTTGTTATCAAGTCTATCTTCCCAGGTAGTCGATACGGCGTATCCAAACCCTATGGATACGCCTTATTGACCCTGACCTGGACGTTATCCATTTTATTTTTCTACACTTTAAAACATTATTGTTAGACTTGTCGATACGGCATATTCGTTAAACGAATACATCGTATTCGACCTCTGACCCGTACTTAGGATTTTTCTTACAGGTCTTAATATGGCGTATCTTGAAACATAGATTCGGCGTATCGACTTCCTGTACAGATTTAGTTTTCATTTTTAGATTTTGTTTTTTAACCGACGAATACCCAGAGATAGAATTTGCACTTGTTTTCTTATTATTGATACAGGAAGCTTCTGGACAGTTGATTGAATTTGGTGTGCTTATGCTCTAGAATTCTATGTGTGTTGTAGTCATGCTGGTATTCAGAGGCATTTACAACACATATTCTTTCTCATATACGCAACATGGAGGATCATACCGAGCAAATCTCATGGGAGTTTTCTGTTCTAATTCTTTAATTTCTTGTTTTTCATGTTATATCTATACAACGAGGGCGTTTTATATTTCAAGTGGGTAGAGGAGAATTAAAACACTTACTTGTCCTTATTTTTACATCAATATGTCAAATTTATGCTCAAATTTAAAAAAAATTAGTTTATTTTTGTGAAATTATTAGTTGCATAACCCCGTACACATAACCCTTGGTAGATATTGTGAGAATTTAGCCTTTTTCGTTTCCCAATGTTTACCTTAATTCCACGAAAATATGAGTGTGTCGGTGACTGTAGTAAACTTTAGGACTAGGCTTGGTATATTTATTCGAGACCACAATACTAAGCACTATTTTTAATAGATGGAGTGACCTTTCTAAACTGGTAATTTTTTAGGA
>BQNB010065342.1:0-34973 GCA_026074375.1 Tanacetum coccineum | reverse complement strand
CCTTTTTAGTGACCTTTAGCCTGGGGTAGGGGGTAAGATCAGGGGAAATCATTATCCTTGTCATTGCACACTTTCACACATAGCGGGTGGGAGTGCTCAGATATATGTGTATCCACACTACACGTTAACCAATACCTCACGAATGCTAGTTCCATGAACCAAAGTACGAAGAATATAAGAAGTAATCAAAAAAACCAAAATCTTAAAGGGTGTTTGTTTTGTTCGACTTACACAAGGGAAGAAGAAGAAGGGATTAATGAATGAGGATCTAGGGTTCTCCTTATATAACCGGCCCAAAAAAGAACTCGACTTAGCTTTGGAAAAAAGCTACCTAATCTTGACACTTTTAGTCCTTCCATTTTCCTTCTCTATAACCGACCCAAAAAAGAACCAAACACACCCTTGGTGTTGACTTTTTGACTTTTCTAATATTTATGGATAATTACATTTAATTACCCATTAAATAAAAAGCCTTATAGTTAATTATTCGTAAACGAACTAATTAACGACCGTTAGTATTCTATCGTTGAAATATTAATATACATAATAAATATACACTTATATTGATTATACATATTAATCGAGTATTAAATACACATATAATAAATATACACTTATATTATTATATATACACCAATAGAGTGATATCTAAGTGTATAGGTGTGTGACCCCCGTAGGCTCACGTATACCCAGCCGTATAAATATCCATATGACATGAGCATATCCCAACACCAATAAGACACAATCTTTGTGCATCGCATGGATATGAATGACTCTATATAAAGATTGTGTCTTAATAATTAATGTTAAATGTTAATGATTAATTTCATTCATATAAAGTAGGGGTGAGTCGGAATTGCACTGCAAACCGTAAAAATTGCAAAACCCGCACCGCAAAAAACCGATCCGCAACAAAAAGCGATTTGCGGTTCCTGAAAATAGAAAAACCGCATTTTGCGGTGTTGTTTCGGTTTTCACCAAAAAACCTCACCGAACCACTTCGTCATATTAAAAAAAAAACCCACCAAATTTCATAATTTTTTATGATAAAATGCTTTTGTTTACACTTTCATAATTAATTATTTCAAACTCATTTTATTAGTTAATTATTGTATGAGTTTTTAGGTCATATAATTTTTGGAAGATGAAAATGTTATCGATTGGAGGGCGGCTCATGTTAATCAAATCGGTACTTGGCTCGATGCCTATTTTTCACATACATATTTCTAATGTTGGAATATTGTATTTTGCAGGGTTTATGACGAAGACGTGATCCGATGAGCTTTATTCTCTTTCCGTTAGTAATAGACCGTCTTAGTGATTTACATTGAGTTCTAGTTATCACTTTGTCATTTTAAAGACCATGGTTTACTAGGATGTTGAATGTATTGTTTTTTCCTTATGGTATTCAAGTGACTATGTTGACTTGATTTTATGAATGACTAATAAACATTGAGTTCAACCTATTTTTGGCTTTGATTGAACTATAGTTGTGAAGTTTGAGATGGTTGGCTAATACAGTGGTGTATTAAAACATATCTGTAACGGAATGGTGCTAATACACGTTAGCAATGATTCCGTGATCTGTGCCAAATAATTCATTAACGGATGCAAACCAGTGCCAAATGATTTTTATGACGAATGCAAAACGTACCAAAGTTTTTTTTGGAAAGGCGAATAAAAATGTGCCAAATAAAATTGGCACAAAAAATAAAAACCGTGCCAAATACGTTTGTCACAGTAGATAAAACCACCCTAGTTAATTTTGCCATGATAGATGAAAACTGTACCAAATATCATTTGTCACGAGAAATGAGTTAGTACCAAATACACATTTGGCACGGGATATAAAAGTGTGACGAATGCCTATTTTGGGACGAAAAATCATCAGTTGTGCCAAATACCTCACTCATGGCACTCCAAAGTTAAACCGTTCCAAGAACCGTGCCAAATACTATTTAGCACGGTTTCAACCCGACCCAAATGTATTTGGCACCCTCATATTTAGGACGGAGCCAAAAGTGTGCCAAAGTTGTGCCAAATAGCATTTGACATGACTTTTTAAGTATTTGGCACTGTTTCCCCCCTCATAAATACTCCTTTTTCTTGTAGTGTCTCTCAACAACGACTATGATCAGTTCATTAAGAACTATAATATGCATAGCATGGGGAAGAGTATAGTTGAATTGCATGCTATGCTAAAACTCCATGAGAAAAGTATTCCAAAGAAGGCTGAAACTCCCGCTGTGTTAGCAATACGGGAGGGTAAGATCCAGAAGAACAAGAAGAAACCGCAATGGGAAAAGGGTAAGGACAAGGAAAAGAATAAGCTTGCTTATGCTCCTAAGCCCAAGATCCTACCGCCGCCTAAGAGAGATAATCCGGCAAAGGACTTTGTCTGCCACCATTGCAAGGAGGTGGGTCATTAGAAGAGGAATTGTCCGTCTTACCAAGCTGAGTTGAAGAAGAGAAAGAATGCTAGCATTGCTAGTACTTCAGGTATCTTCACTATAGAACTCTATGCTTTTCCTAATAAGACTTGGGTATACGATACGGGTTGTGGTACTCATATATGTAATACTTCGCAGGGTCTTAAAGGAAGCAGGAAGTTGAAACATGGAGCTTTAAGTCTGTACGTGGGCAATGGAATGCGTGCAGTCGTTGAAGCTATTGGAAGTCTTGATTTAGTTCTTCCTAGTGGTTTAATAATTGTATTAGACAACTGTCATTTTGCATCTACTATTACTAGGGTGTTGTTTCAATTTCCCATTTGGTTAACGACGGTTATATTCATACATTAACGAATTATGGTATTTCTGTTTCGAAAGATAATGTGTTTTATTTTAATGCAATTCCATGTGATGGTATTTATGAAATAGATATGCATAATCTTTATCCAAATGTTAGTTCTATGTTTAATGTTAGCAACAAAATATCCAAACATGCGTTGGACTCTTCTTATCTATGGCATTGTCGTCTTGGTCATATTAACTAGAAACGCATGGACAAGCTTCAGCGTGATGGGATCTTACAACTCACTCACAATGAATCACTTGAGAAATGCAAGTGTTGTATATTTGGGAAGATGGCGCGCAAGCATTTTTCACATCAAGTGGAAAGAGCTAAGGACCTATTAGGACTTAAACACACTGATGTATGTGGCCCTTTTAGAATTGTGTCAAGAGAGGGTGCTATTTACTTCATCACCTTTACAGATGAATTCAGCTGTTATGGTTATGTTTACCTGATGAAACATAAACATGAGGTATTTGAAACATTTAAGGTCTTTCAAAATAAAGTTGAAAATTAACTCGGTAAAAAGATAAAGGCTATTCGATCCTATCGAGGAGGCGAATACCTGAGTCATGAGTTTGTTAATCACATGAAAAGTTGTGGTATTGTATCCTAACTTACTCCACCTTATACACCACAACATAACGAGGTGTTTGAGAGGAGGAATCAAACTTTACTTGATATGGTTCGATCCATGATGAATCTAACAACTCTGCCAAAATCCTTTTGGGGATATGCTCTCGAGACTGTTGTTCGCATTCTTAATATGGTTCCAACCAAGAAGGTTAAAAGGACGCCTTATGAAATATGGCACGGGAAAGCTCCTAAGTTGTCATACTTAAGGGTTTGGGGTTGTGAGGCACTCCTAAAATGAGACACGCTTGACAAACTTGATCCTAGATCCATTAAGTGTATCTTTGTAGGATACCCAAAGGAAACGATGGGTTACTACTTCTATTATCCACTCGATAACAAGATTTTTGTTGCTCGAAATGCTGAGTTCTTTGAGAATAGCCTCATGATACAAGAAGCGAGTGGGAGTCATGAACTTCTCGAATCGAGTAGGAGTGACGAAGGACTTGAATTATTTCAAGAAGAAGATACACAACCTTCTAAAAATACTAGCAAAGTACATAATGAGGTCGCGCCTATTGAGGTCGAGCCCCAAAATGTTAAAGTTCCTATTCGTAGATCCGCAAGGATACCTCAAGCACCAGATATATACGGCTTCTATGTTGATGTTGAGGAATTTGAATTAAGGGATCTTAATGAACCTCCTAATTATAAGGTTGCATTATCAGATCCTGAATCTGACAAATGGCTTGAAGCTATGAATACGGAAATGTAATCCATGAAAGATAATCATTTTGGTTGAGCTTCCTCCTAATGGTCGAAATATTGGGAGTAAATGGCTTTTCAAGAAAAAGACTGACATGGATGGCAAAGTACACACCTTTAAAGCTCGTTTAGTAGCAACAGGCTGTACCCAAACCTACGGCGTAGATTACGGGGAAACTTTCTCTCTTGTTGCAGACATTAGAGCTATGAGGATTCTTTTAGCCATAGTCGCGTTCTATTACTCTGAGATTTGGCAGATGGATGTCAAGACCGCCTTTCTAAATGATCACCTAAGCGAGGACGTATATATGATGCAACCTGAAGGGTTTGTGGATCCAAAACATCCCAACAAAGTATGCAAACTTCAACGTTCTATTTATGGATTGAAGCAAACATCTAGAAGTTGGAATAAAAGGTTTGATGTAGAAATCAAGAAGATTGGTTTTACTCAAAATCTTGATGAGCCATGTGTTTATCTCAAAGCTAGTAGGAGTAATGTTGCATTCCTAATCTTGTATGTCGATGACATATTAGTTATGGGAAATAACGTTACAATGCTGCAAGAAGTTAAAGCTTGGCTTCATTTGAGGTGAGTTTCATGGCCCCTATTTTATTTCTTTATAACTCATTTGGGGGAGAATACATGCACATTTACAAAATAGTTTACATACTTGTTCTCATAACTTATTTACAAGCTCGTTCACAAACTCATTTACATACTCATTACAAACTTGTTTACAAACTCATTACACACTCATTTTCATATCTCGTGGTGGGATATATTACTTGTTTTCACTTATGGACGCAACAACTTTACTTTCATTTAAATGATTACGGATTAGCTTAAGTGGCATGAACTGTTAATTACGGTGGGTAAGCGTGAATGTTATAAAATAGATCTATTTGGGATTGACATTCCCATTCGGATGAGTAGCGCTCACTAGTTAGACGGATTGAACTAACGGACATATACCATGTCAAAACATTGAACTACATTCACATGAACACTTACAGTGCCTGAAAAGATTGGCATACATACAAGTCGGAGCCTCAGTGTTATGAACTTAGTGCAGTCGTAATCACATTTTCGTGACTATTGTATATGTTACAATGGTCACACACACTTTATAAATCTTTGATTTCAATATTTATACTTAAATTTTTGTTACGATTGTATAGGTTACAATGGTCATTCACACTTTATGAATCTTTGATCCAATATTTATACTTACAAAAACCTATGAACTCATCAACTTTATGTTGACGTTTTAAAGCATGTTTTTCTTAGGTGAATAAGATGCTTGACTTAACTGATGTGCATTGGAGTCTAGACTTTTCAAGAATACATTCATGGATTTCTACAAATAAAATCTCATTGTATTATTTCATGCATTTCATTGTGATGCAAACTTCAGGACAAATGTTATATCAAGTTCAATTTCAAGAAAATCAACGAGATTACTTTTCAAAAGACTAATTTAGAGGTCGTTCTCTCATATCTTGTGCAATGGTATTATGAAGTAACACTCCGAGACATATTTCCGTTGCGACCCATTTTGGGGGTGTTATAAATTGGTATCAGAACCATGTTATAGAGAAACTTAAAAAAAAAAAACCGTTGCATATTTTACCTAGACTATAACCGTTTTCACAAACATTGCATCACATCAAACTTTTTCATGATCATACACACTACTTACATTACTTGCTTACACTACTTGCTTACATGACTTATACATATATACTTACATTTCCTTACGTATATTTTATATTTATTTATATAAGAGTTATTTATATAAATACTAGAATATTTCTTAAGGCAGGGTAATACTATAAAATCGTATGTCCTAAACATTATCCAAACATTAATTTGTCTTATATGATATTATACCATCATTCCTTTATGCCATGATGCATTCTATTTCGCCATATTATGTTTCCATCCATGCCATGAATTGCATATTCATTTTACCATACATCATCTTGCATCACGTTTACCTTCCATATTGCACGCATCTTGCATGGTTTCATATAAAGGCGATTTATATAAACTCTTGCTTGTGTAGGTTATGGCTGCGCCTACTATTCCCGTCTCTGCCGATTCCTTCGAGGGGAGTTTCGGAGATACGATTGACATCGGTGTGGATGTTATCCACCCGGTGCCCGTCGCTCTAGTTGTTTTTCCTGCAGCGACCCTTGTGATGACATTAGCCCAACACGAGGAAGTGATACGGGGTATTCAGGAGCATTTGCTAGAGGTGCCCATACAGGAGGAGTTGAGGGTAGATGTTGCTGGGGCAAAGAGTACTTCTCTGCGTGCTACAATTAGGACGATGAGGGCAGTCGAGACGGTTCTTCGTAACCGTATGAGGGATGAAGACAAATTTGTATTGAGATTGAGCATCAGTTGGCTTCGGTTCAGGAGTCCCACCTTCAGGACCGAGAGGACTTCAAGAAACTCAAGGAGTTCATAGATATGTTGCTTCATGATTTATGTATTGACCAGTACTGGATATTATTAGTATTAAGAAACCATGTAGTCTTTTGGTGGGAAAACAATGAAATCAATTATCTATCAAATTAGTGTGTTGTGAAAATTTCGGCAATTTTACTTTAATTCTCTATTTCATTCATGCAAGTCACTCCCTAAAAACATTATAACCTTATAAGCATTCTTCGTCATCTTGAAAAACATTTCACTATCACATGATAAACCATATTACTATCATTGACAAAATTATTTCACTATTGTTTAATAGACTAATGTTTTATAAACTACCTAACAATCATTTTACCATTACCTTATGAACTATCTCATTTTTGCTTCACAAAATAATAAACTACATTGCTTCAATCATATAAACTATTATTTTACACTATTTGACGAAAATGAGCATCGCATCGTTAGCCCTCAAATATACATGGTCTGATTACCTATGTATAATTCAAGAAGGACCATGTCATGCTGAGTAGTAGTCACCCTAAAACTTTTGTCAAATCAATTCTCTACTTATATCCTCGAAAAAACAGAATTTTGTGTGCGTATTCATAAAACGTGTTTACTTGGGGAAACTGAACTAGTAATCATAGTAACTAAGTAGACCTTTACTCCACCTTACTACATAAAGTCGAACTCATCCTACGCTAAATCTTAAGCCAAAAAGTGGAGACGCATCGTTCGTCACCCTAGGGCAATCCGCCGACAAGTTTAACCGTCATCAAGGAATTGAAACCCACACCAACGATACTCTATATTAAGAAAGAAAAATTGATTAGCACGTTTTTGGATGATTTAGATAAGTATTCCGCAATAAGTACCCACACCTCTTCACCAACGCCATTCCGGAAGGCAACTCAAACTGAATTTCGAGACAAAATTCTTTTAACACGGGGAGACTGTAAAAATCCGCATTTTCAATCCATTCTACATCAATAAATATTCAACTATTTATTTTTAACTTTTACGCGTTTACTTTTAATTTTCACCGTTTAGTTAAATCGCGTAAACTAAAAATCAACGATCAACGTAAATCGACATCAAACAAATAAAAGTTTACGTAAAACAAGTGTTATATTATTTTTACGAATATAATTTATAACTTTTCACATTTTATTTTTATACGTTACGTAAAACGTTTACGTTTCATAATAAATTACATTTATGCATGCATGAAAACAACAATATCTATCTATACTTCAACAAATACCTACCATTATACCCAATACCCAAAATTTTACACATTTTCTTCCCACAAACACCAACTAGCCGTCCACCCCATGTATATACAAGAAATAATTCACTAAATCTTCCACTAACACTTAAACAATATTAAGTGTTAACCAGTGGATAAACAACACATCCTTTCTAAGCCACCACAAGCCTCACTTTGGTCTCTTTTCTTCCCTACTACATGACACCAACAAGAAAGAAAGATCAAGCATGCTTAAAGCCTTGTCAAGTCCATTTCACATCCTATTATGTTCCCTATCATTTATTTATAGTAAACACATTACTTCCTTTGACCATAAATACTAACATATCACTTCACTTCTCTTATCACAAGCCAAATTGCAAGCAAACTCTCCCAATATATACTCCCAACCCACGACTAAGATTTACCACCCAAAACAATTCATAGTTTTCATTTTCTTGATATTACAAGCATACAAGGGTAATTAAGGGTTTAATCTAAGGTGTTCCTAGTGTTTGCAAGCAAAGATACAAGTATAAACAAGGGTTTACAAGAATCAAAAGTTAGGGTTTTATATAAGAATTTTGGGTTGAAGTTAGGTTTTGATTTGTGTTCATCTTTTACATTCATTCATACAAGGTTTATCATTATCTCTACACATACATAATTATTTCATTTATGTACATACATATTTATTATCTTGTTAAATCACTATCTAGTAATTATTTTATAAAGTTTATAAAATAAAACAAGTTTATACATAGGGCCTGTTTGGTAAAAGCTTTTTTGAAGCTTTTTTAGAGCTAAAAGCTTTTTAATATCAACATAAAGCTACAAAGAAGAAAAAAGCTTTGTTTGGTGACATCAAATGAAGGCTTTTGTTTTTTTATAACAGCTCCAAATTCAAACGTTCATATGAAAAGCGTTTTGTTTTCTTCAAAGCTTTTTGTTCTTTAAATTACTTATGTGACCTCGTATTTATATACATAAATTTAACATCAGTTAACTGTGTGCATTAAATGGGCAAACTTAGTCCACAAATATAAAAGATAATATACATGTTTGTACTCACCTATAAAGTTATTTAGATATATATGTTAACAAAATTGGGTTGAAGTTAGAGCCGGAGCTAAAAATAGGGTCGGAGCTAGAGCTTATTATACAAGCTGGAAGTTGGATTTTATATTTTTATAAAGTTGTTTAGCGAATTACATTAAATTAAATTCAGATATATTTTCAGTTTTTGCGTGACAATCCACTGTATTTTAAAGAGTATTTAATTCATTTAACTGACTAGAAGCTCCCATACGGCCGTTTCAATAGGATTGAGATTATGGAGGCTCATGGCTTATAAAATCTTCCATAAGCATGTAGGAGAAACAAACCTTATTTTAAAAGCTAGCTTATTTTAAAAGCTCAAACTCATATAAGCCCCTATAAGTCTCACGCCAAACACGATAAATGATTAGTTTTTACCTATGTTAACATGTAAAACCCAATGACTATTTTGTGTTTTACATTTGTCTATAATTATTGATTTGTACTTTTATGTCATTTTACATCTTGTAAATACAGTTAACAGCTACGTTACCAAACACTTTTATAAATAAAATAGATACAGTCTGCAGCTATTGCTAACAACTTACGATTTACAGTTTACAACTTACAGTTTCAGCTTACAGCATACAACTTACAACTAGTTTTGCCAAACATACCCATAATCAAAGAAATACATATTCATGATGATAAGATGTTTAAAATATGTTAGAATCACAGTTTTAAAAAGCGCGCCTAGGCTCTAAGGCTCAAGCTCTAGGGATTTTTTCAGATCGAGGCTCCGTACATGTACAAGGCTCACAAAAAGCGCAGAGCCTTAGGATTTCGAGCCTTGAGCCTAGGCGCGCCTAGGAAAAGGTGATGGATTTTGAAACTTTCTTTTTGAATTTAACATTCATCGCGCTCATATGTTAATAATAGATTACCTAAAAACTACCTAGAAACTAAATAAATCAATCAATTTGAGTGTTTGTCGGTCAATTCAAGTGTCTGCACATACAGACCCATCCCTCTATTTTACGCATGAGATAACGTAATCTCGTCATGCCATGAATATGATACATTGCATGATATTTTTGGTTTAACTATTTAATTTTTTTAGATACATTAATTATTTTAGTTTTATTTAAGTCATTATTAATCTATAAATTTTTGCCTAAACTATTACAATTTACTTCAATTTAATGCGACTCATATTCATGAAGCCCGCGCCTTGATCTGCGCCTCGCCTCAAGGCTCCATAAGCCCTTTGCGCCTTAGTGCGCCTTGAGCCTTTCAAAACACATGTTAGAATGCAAAAACATATTTTATTTGATATATTACAAGTGTTGGGTAATTTATATAATTAATTGTGAATTAATTGTTACAAATTTATTTATATAGTTTTATAAATAAATAATTGTTGTTGACATTTTACTTGGACATATTGGACATAAATAGATGGACATAAATTGGAGGACTTAATATATGCAAAATATGTTGTATTAATTAATTTAGAGGACTTGTAATAATTAAATCATGTTAAAATTTATAAAACAAGTTTATAAATTTATATATATACACGAACATAATGTTTATTCTGTAATGGCATGAATTTTTATAAAATATATAAACTTAAGATTTACATAGTACATTTCATGACGATTCCGAATATATAAGAAACTTGAAAACGGAGCTATAACGAAGGTGATATGAATTTTACGAGATTTCGGTAATTAAATTTATATAAAAGTGTTTTTATATAAAATAGTTTATATTTACTGTTTATGCTCAGACTTTTATACAATTTATAAACATAAGATTTTGATAGATCATCTCGACACGATTTCAAATATATAAAGAACTCAAAAAACAGATTTAAAATGAGAAAGTTACGAATTTTTAAAGATTTCAAAACTTCCACAGCTTTTATAAAGCTGTGAAAAACTGCGAGGAACTGTGAACTTTGAAATCGGTCATTTTGAAGACCTTCGGGTCCGATTCGGCCAAACTACAAACTTGTTCGGAATGACGTTTAACTATAAATAACAAGTTTTCGGAACCTAGAAGTGTATACATTGTGAACTAAAAATTATAAAAGCTTTATAACTTTTATTTAAAATATTTTGCACTTTCATTAACTACATTGTTTGTTGTTAGAACTTTAAAATAAGGCTTACGAGCGTTTTCGGGTTCGTTTGGGCTATAAAAACCTTAAGAAATAATGTAGTATTACTTATATAATGTTTATACATGTTTTAACTTTATAAATATTATTTTATGAAATAATTAAACTATTTATATAATGTCGTTATATAAATAATAAAACCATTAAATCAAGTATTAATAACAATAATCAATTATTGGACAAAGATAATATTTTTACGGATACATATACTTAGACATTAACTATCAAACGTGATTTAAACAATTTTTTTGAATTATAAACAAAACTATTAGGGGGTGATATGACTTGATAATGTACATGGTGTGTTTATTTTAAATACATACACTTATACGACCTTTAATTAATTAGGTTGCATTTCGGCTATTTGTGACGTCATTCTTTGTTGATTTTTGCTACATTCGATACCTTCATTTGAGGTGAGTTTCATGGCCCCTATTTTACTTGTTTTGAACTATTTTGGGGGAGAATACATGCGCATTTACAAACTCGTTTACATACTTGATTTCATAACTTGTTTACATACTCGTTTACATACACGTTTACAAAATTGTTTACATACTCATTTACATACTCGTTTACATACTCATTACAAACTCGTTTACAAACTCGTTACACACTCATTTACATATCTCGCGGTGGGATACATTACTTGTTTTCACTTATGGACGCAACAACTTTACTTTCATTCAAATGATTACGGATTAGCTTAAGTGGCATGAACTGTTAATTACGGTGGGTAAGCGCGAATGTTATAAAATAGATCTATTTGGGATTGACATCTCCGTTCGGGTGAATAACGCTCACTAGTTTGACGGATTGAACTAACGAACGTATACCATGTCGGAACATTGAACTACATTCACATGAACACTTACATTGCCTGAAAAGATTGACATACATACAAGTCGGAGCCTCAGTGTTATGAACTTAGTGCAGTCGTAATCACATTTTTGTAACTATTGTATATTTTACAATGGCCACACACACTTTATAAATCTTTGATTTCAATATTTATACTTACATTTTTGTGATTATTGTATAGGTTACAATGGTCATTCACACTTTATGAATTTTTGATCAAACATTTATACTTACAAAAACCTATAAACTCGTCAACTTTATGTTGACATTTTAAAGCATGTTTTTCTCAGGTGAATAAGATGCTTGACTTAACTGATGTGCATTGGAGTCTAGACTTTTCAAGAATACATTCATGGATTTCTACAAATCAAATTTCGTTGTATTATTTCATGCATTTTATTGTGATGCAAACTTCGGAACAAATGTTATATCAAGTTCAATTTTAAGAAAATCAACGAGATTATTTTCAAATGACTCATTTAGATGTCGTTCTCTCATATTTTGTGCAATGGTATTATGAAGTAACACCCCCGGACATATTTCCATTGCGACCCATTTTGAGGGTGTTACAGAGCGCTGATTGAAAACATTGTTTTGATTTTAGCATGAGATAATAGCTTTTCGTTAAGGTTCTCATGTCTTGGTAAAATGTCAATGCACTTAAGACAAGCATAACGATATTATATAACTTTAATTTCTAAAGAGTTATTACGTTTGAGTTGTTAACATTATACCAAAATATACAGTATCTATATAAGAAAGTATTATATTTGAAACGGGTAAAGCGGGTCAAATGTGTAAAGCGGGTGGAAAGTACCCAAAAGTGTGTTTTTAATGTACAGAGCCTACTCAATCGATTTACATCAAATTACCTTATTATACTTTGTACTTAGTGCATCGGAATTTCTACTTAAACTCCGAATTCTTTCAGGGTCAGAATATTCTTCTCCCTTAGAATCTTTGACATGGTTTTGCTTTGGCTACGTTGAACCCGAAAGTCCAAAGCTATGTTCTACGTTTAGCAACTATGAGAATTTAGAGTGAAGGGCTTACCGTGGTGTTCATAATCTTTGTTGAAAGAATTTGTAATTTAGGTCTTAAATGGTTTAGGAATACACGAATACTGAATTAGTTCTGCTTCGGTTCCTTTATAAAGACAGGAAGGTGGTCCCCGATTCAGATCCATCAAGCACTAAAGATGTTGAACTTTTGTACGATCTTTTGATAAAAGGTAAATTTTGATGCTTTCAGATTTCATATTGAAATCAGAGAAGTAACATGTTTTTACACGTAAGGTTTACAGCTTTGTGCAGTGCCAAAGTTATTTATTGTAATTTACTTTTTATAACACCAATGTTACCGTTTGATCAATAACTATGAAATCTTATAAAAAAAGAGCTTCATAAGCATACTAAACATTGTTATGATACGCCTAAAACAATTGCCTTTCTTAATTAAAAAATATATTTGTATGCACATAGTTCTATAAATATTTTATATTCTTCCTAATTCATTGACTGTTTCTTACTCTATACAAAAAAAAAATCATATTTGTATGCACTAAGTTGTATAAATATTTTATATTCCTTTGTCTTTGTTCATCAATATACACAAATTAAACAATATGCGCTTTCTAAAATTGTATGCATTTCTTTTTTTCTTTTTCCGCTGTATAAATATTTTATATTCTTCGTACATCATTAACTGTTTCTAAATTTATTCCTTTGATACTCACAAGGTTAGCCCGCGCATCGGGCGGGCTTAGCTAACTAGTATATATATATATGTGTGTGTGTGTGTGTGTGTGTGTGTGTGTGTATATCTTTACATATACATTATATATAACAGGAGGCATTTGACCATTTAATGCCACGTCATCCTTCAATCCATGTCATCTATATATATATATATATACTAGTTGCAAAACCCGCCCGATTTGTGATTATTGTTTTCATTAATTAAAAGTATTCTAACGTATAATTGCCAATATTAAAAAATTTCAAATGTGTTATTGATATATATAACATTCTAGTAACAAAACTACAAAAGTTGTATTGGTATGTATTTTATTTTAACCTAAAACCAAGAAAATGTTTTTTTATTTAATAGTGTGGTTGCTCTAAGATTCGCAGGAGCTTAGTGAGTATAATATCTAAAATCTATTCCCAATAAATATAAAACAAAACACAACTCCATCTTTATGAATGTTGTTTACTAAAATTTAAGTAAAGGTAAATCAATTATATATTATTTATTGAATGCATTAACAACATGCAATAAATGAAAGTTTATCTAATAAGAGAAAAAAAGTTAAAAAAAATTCCGCAAGAACAAAGTATATGTTGTGTAATTACGATGGGCGGGTTTGCTTCATAATTTTACTTAACGAAATCTAATTGGATGTAAATGAATAACAACAAATATTTTAAGCACAACAGTTGAAAAGAAAAAGAAAGTGTTCATGTATTATATGTAAAAAGAACAATAAGAAGTATGAGAAGAAAGAAATAAACATAAATACTACCAAGTCTCCTAACGGATATAATCTTGACTTCAATTATATTAGTTCCTATCCCATTACATAAACATGAATGTTAACAATATTGGGTCAAAATTTTCCAAATAAATTTCAACACATCAATATACCCTCTAATTTTTGAAAATTTTAAAATGACTGTAAAAGACTCAAAAACTCAGCTATACTACATCCTAAATATCAGACTTCAACACATATAATGTAAAATGACTGTAGAAAATGTATAATGTTAAATGTGAAAAGCATTACCTTCGAAGCAATATGAGTCTGTGTTGGTAACGCCAATAGTGGACGCTGAGCTTCTGTTGATCATAATTGTTTTTAAAAGTGAGCACCACCCAACACTCCTTTAAACAGAACAACCAAACACCCTCGTAACATAGACAACATCAACCAAACACTCCTCTGGATAAAGTTGCAAAGCTTCCTGAAAGTATTAGATTATCTGACTTAGGTGTGTAGCTCGGGATGACATCCTTTTATACACCAAAAGATCAAAATAGGAAGCATATGCTGCTAGATGGTACGCACAAACAATAAGTAAGCCGTAACAGAAGTGTAAAAGCTTTACTCAGCTACCTGGTTAGCTTTTGCAGAGGCAGAGTCTCCAGAGAAAAAATGCATATCTGGATGGGTGCGATTTACGTCACGATTTATCTGTTCAGTGATCTTCATGTCCTACAATTAGCAGATTCAATAACCATTAGACTGGTCACAAAGAATTTATAGGGTATACCATCTTTAAAAAACCATAAAAACTTTGAATGTCGGTAGTTAGACCCATTTATATACACTTGGGTAAACTTGGACAATGGATTGTACCTTTACCAGTCAAAGTAATGAAGTTCTAATGAATTAATTAAAAATGGATCAAATAAGTTAAGCAGGTCCGACCAAATTGAAAGTCATCCGGAATGAAAATCAATTGCAAAAACCTTTAAATTGTTTTGTCAAAAATATTATATTATAACCGTGGTTACCTATTTTTGTAATCATATTTAGCACATTAAAAAGTATTTTGTATTTTAAATAAGTGTGCCCATTTTGACCCATACAAAGAGTTGTCTGATTAAATGTCACCGGACGAATTCATGAGAGAAAAAGAGCATATATTCAACTTGGACCTGATAAACTACGTTAATCAAAGTATTTTTTTCTACGCCAGAGTAGGGGTGAACATATCGGACCGGACCGAACGTATTTCGGTCCGGTCCTCGATCTGGGGTTTTTGTTACTTTCGGTCTAGGTCTCGGTCCGGTACGATCTTACCAAAAACCCGATGATTATGCCATGTAGGACCGGACCGGACCGAAGACCGACCCGGACCGGACCGTACCGTACCATTTCGGTCCGGTCCTCGGTCCGACGTTTTGGACCATCTCGGTCCGGTCCGGTCCTTGGACCGTGCTCACTCTACGCCAGAGCAGTCCACATAGTCTTTTTTTGGGTAAAAGGGACAACAATCCCCGGTTAAATATATAAATCACCCAAGCCAAATAAGTACAATGGAATGTGGCTGAAATACCACATTAACCTCAAGCCAAGCTTGAACAACCACTAAATCCGAGTGAAACACCACACGGAAACAAACCCTATTACACTAACAATGACTCCAATAGGGAAAAACCATCTAAATAGACACAAGGAGTAGCATCTAAGAGCTACCCGTGAAGAAAAATAGAATCTAACTTCCATACTTTAATGATATCCAAAGCAGCCCTTGAACTCTTCCATCTGCAGGAAACCAGCTTTAGACGAACCGAGTTGATAATACAATCAACAACTTGATCTATAGACCTCTTCTCCTTCCTAAATAATCGATTGTTGCGCTCTTGCCATAAGAAGTAAGCAGCAGCCGCCAACACCAATTTAGAAATAACACTCCTTGAACTTTTTCGGCCAGCAAAAGGAAGAATCAATTGTATAATAGAATCCATGGACGGATTAGCATTTGTAAGACCAGCAAGCGACCTTAGTTTATTCCAAACCTGGCTAGAAAACGTACATTCAAAGAAAATGTGCTCATGTGAGTCCGGTTGTAATTCACATAAAGAACATGAAACGTTACGAGCATCCACATTGTCCCAGCGCTTGAGATTATCTTGGGTCTTTAAACGACGCCTCATAATCAACCACATATGAAAAGCATGGCGCGGGATACACCCTGGAAACCAAACACAACGAAACCAACCCACATTATCACTACGGGGACGAATAGACTGCCAAACCACTTGCACCGAGAAAGGTTGCACATGACCATCCAAACTTACCCATTCCAATTTATCACGAACACCAGGTCTAATATGCGGCACTTGAATAGAATCCAAATTCGGAAAAGACGAGTACCAAGAATGCGGCCATATGAATTGCCCATTATCAATGACCTCATTTAACTTGGTGTAATGATGAAATCCCCCACGATGAATGTTTCTGTTCGAAATGAAATCAGCAAGGGGACTATTATCACACCAACGATCGTGCCAAACTGAGATTGAACTGCCATCACCAACATTATAACGAATAAAGTGTCGAATGAGCGGACGTAATTGAAGAATCTTACGCCACCCACACGTCATATTACCTCGACAAGGAATCTCCCAAAAATTACGACCAAGAAGCTTGTATGCATGAATCCATTGCACCCACAACGACTCCTTGTTATTAATAAGCTTCCAAAGATGAGTAATCATTAAAGCTTTATTAAAGAAATCTAACCTCCGAATTCCAAGGCCACCTTCCTTTCGAGGGAGACAAACCACATTCCAAGCAACTTTAGCATGACCACGCTTAAACAAACCATGAGACCAAAGGAAACCCCTCATAATCTGCTCTATGTCACGCAAGACTTGAGAAGGTAAAACAAAAACCGACGCCCAAAAAACATGAAGAGAACCAATAACCGATTGAATAAGTTGGAGTCTACCCGCTATAGAAAGCGACTTATTCTTCCAATTATCAACACGATTTTGAACCTTCTCAATCAACTCCTTACAATCACGAAAAATCAGCCTAGAAGTCACAAGCGGCACCCCCAAGTATTTAACCGGCAGCCTTCCTTCCTCAAAAGGAAGAATTTGCATAATAGACAATTTTACATGGTTAAGAACGTTGCAAAAGTAAGCCGTACTCTTGGGAATGCTAGGAACCAAACCGGAAACATTTTTAAATTCCTCTAAAGAATCCATAATGACCTTTGTAGAATTCACATCACCATGGGAGAATAAGAAAAGGTCATCAGCAAAACAAAGATTAACAAGCTCCAATTTAGAACAATGGCGATGATAAGTAAACAAATCCGAAGCTTGAATCCGACGCCTTAACATGAGAGTAAGAACCTCCATTACTAAGGTGAAAAGGTAAGGAGAAAGTGGGTCTCCTTGTCGAAGGCCTCTTCTACCCTTAAAGTAGCCATGGAGAGAGCCATTAATACTAATCGAGAAAGAAGTAGTAGTGACACATTCCATGATCCAACCAATCAATCGAGCATGAAAACCAAAACCACCTAGAATGTCTTTAAGAAACATCCAATCAACCGTATCATAGGCTTTTTGAATGTCGACTTTAAACGCACATCTAGGAGTCCCATGATCTAAATGGTAATTATGCATTAACTCTTGAGTAAGCAAAATGTTATCCGCAATACTCCTTCCAGGAATAAAAGCAGACTGATTCGGGTTAACCAAAACCTTCAAGCTCTCTTTAATGCGATTAGCAATGATTTTGCTAATACATTTGAAAAGAACATTACAACACGAAATTGGTCTAAAATCAGTAACCCGCGATGGAGAATCAACCTTCGGGATTAAAGCAATAATCGTATGATTCAATTCCTTAAGAAGAGTCCCATTAACAAAAAACTCCCTAATCGCTTGCTTAAAATCAGCAGCAATAATGGTCCATGATTCCTTGAAAAACGCCGCGGTATAACCATCAGGACCCGGGGATTTGTCATTACCCATTGAAAATAAAGCATCTTTAATTTCTCCATCACTAATGTCACGTATCATATCATTAGCATCAAGCTGATTCAAGCGGGTTTGAAAGAGATCATTGGAGCACACCGGGATAACCTCACCAGCTTGACCTAAAAACACTTCATAGTGCGATACAAACACATTAGGAACCTGGTCATTTTCATAAATCACTCCATTAGAATCCGCAATGACATCAATACGGCTCCTGCTAATATGACTCTTGACGGACTTATGAAAATAAGCCGAATTCAAGTCACCATCACGAAGCCAATTAACTTTCGCTTTTTGCCTTAGAAATCGTTCTTCCAATAACACCGCCTCATTGAAAGCTTGAACATACACGGCCTCCTCTTCACGAAGAACAGCATTGAAAGGGTCTCTATCAAGGTCACGTTGAACAGTATCAAGCTCAATCCTAAGCCTCTTTACATTTTCATGCAAATTCCCATGATCATACATAAGCTTTCGGAAGGCTTTCTTCATATTACGGAGTTTCATGACAACCTTGTACATATGAAACCCACTAACATCCCTGCTCCATCCAGCCGCAACCACTTCATGAAACCTCTTGTGTTTAGTAAGAACATTTACAAATTTAAAAGGTTTAGGCTTAGGCCGCACCAATGTAGGTATACATAGAACGGCTGGAGAGTGGTCCGAAATGCGATATGGCTGAAATATAGCATGACCACCTGGAAAAACATCAAAAAACTCAAGGTTAGCCATAATACGATCAATTTTCTTTAGGATCCCATCAACTCCTTTCGGCTTTTGGTTCCACGTGTACTTCAGCCCCGAACTTTGAAGATCCATAATATCAATTTCATCAACACATTCCTTGAATTCCCGCATCGATATGTCAATTCGAGAGGAACCCATAAGTTTATCATCAAGCATCAAAGCTGCGTTAAAATCACCTAAAATGCACCAAGGCCTATTACGAATAAAGACCTTATGCATACCAAGACTTCGCCACAAAGAACGTCGATGCATATAGTGATTGTGAGCATACACAAAAGAACAAAACAGCTCTTTCTTGTCACCCCTGAACCAAAGACGCGTATGGATGACTTGATCTTCTTGATTTAACACCGAGAGATCAACATCATTTCGATTCCAGCCCAAGATAATTCGCGAACCCTTTGAACACATACTAGCATTAGACGTCCAACTCCAGTGCCTAAACACAATAGAACATAATTTCTCCAACTTTGAATCACTAGCATGTGACTCTAAGATAGCACAAACAGCGAGCTTATTTTCAAATATGACCTGCTTAACCTCTTTTTGTTTCGGAGAGAGGTTGAGACCCCGAATATTCCAAGAAGCAATGTTACACATTGACAACATTTGGAACAGGAGTGCTTGCCCCTTCCACAGCATTATCAGTAGGTTTACTATTATATCCATCCATAATCAGGTCCTCATCAACTTCTTCACTATCACTATCATTAACGAAAGTTTCACTCTCCTTATTGACAAAACAATCATCATCATCATTATCCAAAACATTGAAAGAATTAGAAACCGGAATCATATTTTTGTCAAGTGTGGGCTTCGGCTTAGTAGGTTGAGTTGCCGAGTCCAAGGGTTTCGAGGTTTTATCAACCTTACGATAATGCAAGTTTAACGTTGGCTTTGAAAGCCTAACGCCATCAACCTGTTTCTTATTCTTACTTTTACTCCTATTCTTTTTCTTCGTAACGACTTCAAACCCATCATTTGGAGCTGCTGCAACAGGAGTTTCTTTAGGAAGTTTTGGACAGTCTTTAGACAAGTGACCAAATATCATACAAGTAGAACACCGAGGCGGCGTCCACTCGTACTCAATGGACACAGTAGCCAACGAATGACCCATATCCTTCCCTTTAGGAATCGCTACCACCAATTCATCCTTTAGCTCAGTTTCAGCCGATACTTCAATTAGCACTCTAGCATATGTATTACGACCCCAGGAACTAACACACATGTTGCTAGTGTACGAATCAAGAGTGATTGGTTTCCCAACCTGAGTAGAGATCAAGCTAAGACCAACCTCCGAGTATGCAACAATTGGCACATGCTGGAATTTAACCCACACCGGTGCACTCGTAATTTCAGCTTTCTTCAAGTCCGTATTTTGCGACCAAACATTTAACATAAGAGGTTCCCGTCGTATCATCCACGGACCATCTTCCAAAACACGCTCCATTCCTTCTTTCGTATTGAATTGAAAAAGAAAGAAATCTTCATGAAGTTGAATTCTTTTAAGCCCATATTTTCCCCATGTGTTTTTCACATAGTTTTCAACAAGCGGAAAAGCTAGGCGTTTTCCAATGAAATACCCATATAGGGTATTAGCAAACCGAGAGCACACAGCCTCCACCTCCGCAAAAGGGATAGCAACCGCAGCACCCTCAACACATTCATTATTTCGGAGTTCCTTAACTTTTACAACCTTATTGGACGACATCTTTTGTGTAACATCAGCAAAGGAACTCGAAGCACGGAACGCCGACCCAGTAGGAATAGATGAGTGCATTACATCAGGATGTGACCCATCATTCAAAACTTTTGGAGTCGGATTAGGATCCCAAAAAGTTTCCACATCACTCAACGACGCAGATTTAGGGCTTGCATGGGCAACCCTAATATCATCATGCGCACAATCTTCCAAGCCGAAAGCTCAATTAGCCACACATAAGACATACACATCATAAAACAATCAGCACACATAGAGCCTAAAGGATCTGGGCATCTTCCAACGATCAAGCAAACTGATCACCTTAGCCGAGTTCTTGAATTTAAACGATAAGAGCTTGAGGCGAACCGTTACCATGATAACCATCCTTAACTCTTCTGGGAGTTCGCTTAACATTCTAAAACAAACGATTATTTGTTCCATGCCACACAAAGATAAGAGGGGGGGGGGGGGGGGGGGGGGGGGGGGGGGGGGGGGGGCGGTGGAAGCAGCACCAAATAGTTCCCAAAAATGCTTCTAGGCCGTTCTCTTGTTTTATAGACTGAAGATGGAGCATCAATTTCATAAGAATCGGTGGCACTAACTCCATATCAGCAAGATGACGCACTAACTTCCAAACCTTGGATGAATAGGGACACTCAAAAAATAAATGAGCATGAGAATCACTTTGAGTGTTACAGAGAGAGCATCGAAGCAGGTTCAAGTCGGTATTAATACCAACATCCCATTGCCTCTAGCTTATCTGTTTTCTTATGACTATTCCAGCTTTACCAACCACAAACATGCCGGACTCAGATTGTTTAGGGTACGGTTCAAAACCCCGTATATTCCATGTTGCAATGCTAACATTTATTAACACAGGAGAGGGAGTGCTTGCCCCCTTAGGAATCATTCTCCACTTACACCTCTTCAACAACACTCTACGAGCCTCTTCAGATTAGTATCCTTGTTCATTGCATAGGCACTACTAGTTTCACCCACTTCATTTTCTTTTAATAAATCATCTTGGTCACGAAGTGAATCAAATTGATTCTTAAGCGTAAAGAGATCAATATCATCGCTATTCGTTTCCATTGTGCGAGCAGGTTTAGAGATTTTAGGTCTATATACAAAGGTAGCTTTAGGCTTATTTAACTTAAGACCTTCAATCTTCCTAGCATGATTCGTTTGTGGCTGTTTTCCTTTCTTTTTTCTATTGGTAACAGTGTAACCTGCCGTATTTGTTCTGTCACCTTGACAGGGTTCCAACAACATGTTTGGAATTTTCAAGATTATGTCCAAACACATGGCATTCATCACAAAGAGGAGGCTTCCATTCATATCCGACTTGAATTTTCACATGTATTTCCTCCTCCGGAACAGCCATAATGACTTCTTGTTTCAATTCCTTTTCCGCACTAACCTCAATGAGAGCACGCGCGTATCCCATTCTACCCCAAGGATCCGCCACACTATTTGTATAGTAATGCATCAAGCATAACAGGTTTTCCAATTTGTGTCGCAATTAGGCTCAATCCATCTTCAGAGTAGGCCACAACAGGAACCTTGTGCATTTTCACCCAAACAAGAACTTTAGTAACCTTGTCTTTTGTCAAAGGCAAGATTAGGTGACCATTTTGTAAGAATAATAGGGATGTTACGTATTAACCATGGACCTTGCTCTAACACCTGCTCCAAACCAGATAAAGAAGTAAACTTGAAAAAGAAGAAACCATCCTCGTCCTTAATAACTTTCTGAAATCCAAATTTACTCCATGTATTTGAGACATAATTTTGAACAAGAGGAAAAGCAACGTTCTTTCCCACAAAATACCCAACTAAAGAGTTGGCGTACCTTTGTTGAGCAGCAGTAAATGTGGCCAATGGGAGCACAACATCAGCATTCTCCACCTTTTCAGAATTAAGAAGAGACCTAAACTTGGACTTGCTGGATGGATTGTTATTCAACACATGAGCAAACGATCCTTGCCTCTTTGACGCCAAATTAGGGTTTTCATTAGATTCATGTGCGTCATTACCATATGTTGTCTTCATAGCTCCAACATTGGGATCCTCCCAAGCCTCAAAGAACGTGCGATCAGTATCATCCTTCAAAGACTTTGTGACGGTTACAGTTTCCTCATGAACAGTACCACCGTTGCTTGTTTCATGTCGCATAGGCATCATAGGTTTGCCATCTTTCCCTACAATTTTACCATCAATATTGCGAATCTGTGATCCTTTCAAACAGCTACGAAGAGTAGCAGAAGTATTACGAACTTTTTCCATCTCAAAAAACCCTACTCACACCACCACAACGATTAGGACAAATAAAAACCTAAAAGGGTTAAAACCCTAATAAGAAGAAACCCTAAAAATGCGATCCACCAGGATAAATCCCAACGATCAACACTCTTAAGGAAAACACCAATAACACACCTTCCTAACCAGCTTCCATAGTCAAACAATCAAAGAAAACGAATGATATGAATTAACACGCAAATCCCTACAAATCAGCCGAATAGATATAATAATCAATCAATCAAAGAAGAATGATATGAATTAACACGCAAATCCCTACAAATCAGCCGAATAGATATAAGAATTAAATGTGAGCGAAAATAGTCAAAGAAACTCTAAAAACGAATCTAAAACCTATAGATCTAGGGATCGTCCACTTGTAAGGAACTTCAATCAAGGAGGATCACAAGGATTCTCAACAAGATTAGGGCCTTAGCAAGATAGATCACAAAGATGGTAGTATTTTAGAATCGATTAGGGTTTGAATATTGGAGACATGAGATCGCCCACACATATGAGAGAAAACTAGGGGGTTTATGGTTTAGGGTTTAGGGTTTTTGGATGACATCTTTTGTGTAACATCAGCAAAGGAACTCGAAGCACGGAACGCCGACCCAGTAGGAATAGATGAGTGCATTACATCAGGATGTGACCCATCATTCAAAACTTTTAGAGTCGGATTAGGATCCCAAAAAGTTTCCACATCACTCAACGACGCAGATTTAGGGCTTGCATGGGCAACCCTAATATCATCATGCGCAGCAAATGTGACCTTAGAAGGCGAAACCCTAGGTGGCGACTCCTTGTTAGTACATGCTGGGCGAACATTACGAATAGCAGATCGTAATGGTTTTCCTTCAATGTTTCGAATTTTGGATACCAATCCCGACAGTATTGGCTTACCAATATTATTCGTCGCTTCCATCTCTCTCAAATCGAAATAATGGTACAGAAAAGAATCACCGCCAAACCCTAATTAGGGTTTCAGCGATAATCAAACCCTAATCGCCAATTACCAAACAATCCCAAACCCAAAAACAACTTTTATGTCGAATCTTATAAAAATTAAATAAAGCCTCAATTGATAAGAAACTCTACACGAATCAACTGATCATAAGGGATTTGGGACGAACGAATCGAAGCCAAAACCCTATCACAAGATAATAGATGTAGAATAATCCTCAATTAAAAGAAATATTCAATCGGTATAAGATGAATGATAAAAGATCGGATTCAGATTAATACGCAAGGAAAAGATCATAATTGCCCAACGCGCAGCTTTTAAAAACCTCCTAGATCCTTTTTTTTTAATCAGTGACTATTAAATATTAAAAAACCTAGGTAAATGCTAAGCCATTTTTCTATGAGCTTAATAGCTTATACAATTGCATATTAGCAATGACATTATTTGAAGATAACAAGAGAGCTCGTTTGTCAATTAACACCACCATATATAGTATATTTGAACACAACAAGAGAGCTCGTTTCTTGGCCCCTTTGAGAGTTCTCTATAAAGTATGAACAACTGTCCTTTTAGTTTGTAAATCATATTTATCCACCATAAATAAGAGTTGAACACTAAACTGTAAAAACTTGAATAACAGGATGAAACAAAACATCATAATAAATTGAAAAAAAAGAAACACAATTTCATTATTAGGGTTTTCAGAATAAGATACATACCTGTATTTTATGTGGTTCGTTAGGATTTTCAAAAGAAGGAACAAACTTCTAATATACATAATACCTAAAAAAAATTAAACAAACATAATTTTATCATTAGGGTTTTAAGAATAAGTTATATACCTATTTTTTACGTGGTTCATTAGGGTTTTCAGAAGAAGAGACGCACAACTTCTGGTATACATAATACCTAAAAAACATAAAAGATAAAAGATCGAACCACAAACTGTAGGGTTTGGAGAAAAGATACATACATGGTTTATCAAGAACAGAAGCTACAACGATTTTTTTGTGATATATCTTATGAAAATCAATTTCAAAATTATCTAAAAAGTAATTGTTTTTGTATTTCTTTTTTGCATGAGCTTATATATTTTAAGTTGCAAGATATAAACCAAAAAAACCACCTAGTCTAGTGATTATGTGGTTTGTTAATATTACAAAGGAGTTAGGTTCAAATATTGTAAATGACAAATTTTTTAAAATTCCAAAATTTATTATAAAAAAAAATTGTGATGACATGGCTAAAATAGTGATGACATGGAAAGAAATAATGATGACATGGCATTGGAGGATTATTATTAGGCATAATGATGTGGCATACATCCTCTTATATATAATGTGTGTGTGTAAAAATGTAGTATATATCTAATAAAATATATATATATATACTATATATAGTATTATAATAAATATATATATATATATTATATATATATATATATATATATATACTAGTAACATAACCCGCCCAACGGGCGGGTTCGGTTCATAAACTTTTTTTGAACAATATTTGTCGTATAGTTTTAATGGTTGGCGTATTTGTGTAAATATAAAATCTTGATTCCTCTTTTTCGTTTGATTCTTGACAGGCTTGTTTTGTGAATATCGTTTAAAAAAATAAGTAAAGATAAATCAACTATAAACATACGAAATTATTTATTAAATGCATTAACAACGAAAAGAAATGTAAACTAAATGTTTATATATAATGAACCCCTCATTATAAAACCTCAAATAAAACCTAACCTAATCACAATAAAATCTAAAACCTAAATCTACACGTATAGTCATATATAATATAATTAGATTATTGATATACAAACTAAAAGAGCTCAAAAAGTTACACGTTTGAAGTAAACCCAGTTAGAATATTTGACATCTAAAGTACCTGATATAACATGAGTTACCATGCAATTCTCAGGATGATAAATGAATGATATTAGGGTCTGAGGTGAATATGGTTACACTATGAGATTGTTGCCAAACACAACCTTTATTTCTAAAATTACACTGCTCTTACCAGCGAACTTACATGTTTATGATCACTACATCTGCAACAGCATTGCAAAAAGTACGAGTTGTCTTTTGAATGTAGTATCATCCTAATAGCTTATAAAGTATCAGTAAATGACAAACAACATTTCATATTCATAAAGATAAACAAAAGAAACAAAATTGTTATTTAAAGTAACCTCTCTTGACTCACTTCCATCACTTCCCTCAAGATCCATTGCAATAGTGCAAAGTTCAATGCCATTACATCTTGCGATCCAAATACCTTTGGTGGTCCGAGACCTGATAATGAGAACTAAAAATGAGTAAATTGCAAACTAAGAAAGAAAGATACATAATTAGCAAATCCGAACATGCCTTCCATTGTTAGCCAGGGACGGAGCTACTCATGGAAGAGGATGGGACTTGGCCAACCCAAACTCTCCATTTGAATGTATACATATTATGTAATCTCTTACTTTGGTCAATATTAAAAAATATTTGGCCCACCCAATTTAAATAGTTTCACAAGTTAATACTATTTTTCTTCCTTCTCAGGTTATGTTATTTATAGGAAATTGCTAAAATTAGTTTTAAGAGGTAGTATGTATACTCTTGATGCTATTGATCATTATATCCAATCAACTCAATTCTTAAGTGAATAAAATTTGTTTTGAGTTTTATCAAACATTGTGTCGGATTGATGTCATACGGTTTTGTTTTTGTTAGTTACCATATGTATATGTACGAATAAGTTACGATACTTAACATAGTGACCAAATTATTAAGTTTTCTAAATGTTTTATTGTTTGTCGAATTTTTTTTGGCCCATCCTATGTCAAAATCCTAGCTCCGTCACTATTGTTAGCATTCATCCTAGTGAAGTTGGTATGAAAAAGATGATTCAATAGTGTGCTCTTCCCTATAAGAAACACATAAATGTCAGAAACTGCATACTCCGTATAATGTAATGGCTATTTCTTGATTAACTATTTTATGCATAATGGCTAATTGTAGTTTTAATGACATATGTAAATCTACGACAACATGTAACATATACTATGAGACAATACCACTTTTGATTTTTAATAATGTAAGGGAGATATACCCGCTCAACCAAAAACGTTGTTTCAACAAAATGAGCTAAATACACATCCTTGTTCTTGTTGGCCAACTGTGTACAAAGGGATATAAAAAACGTTTAAAATGTAATAGCTAATCTAAGTAAGCGTTTGGATACCACATCAGGACTCGAACCTGAGTTCGTGGAATCACAAACAAACAGCCTTTCCAGTAGAGTACATAACCTTTGTTGGAATGCAAGACAAGGTATTATATGTGTTTGGATTTGGCTAAATAAAAGGAGTAGCGATCAGTTGGATACAATTAAATATATTATATGTGTTTAACATGCATATGTAATAGCTAATCTAAGTAAGCGGTTTACTACAACACTAATGATGCATACGTGCCAAACTTGATCTGCAATATAACAAAATCACAATCATTTACACCTGTAAAAAAATGATGTGTTGAGATACGTGGACTGAATTTGGATATTGAAAAATTGCGTGTACAACACATCAGTATATTACACTCCTCAAATCTCAAAATGGTGGGAATTATAGAAAGTTCAAAACAAAGTCATGCTTAGAAAGATGAGTCGTGTATCATAACGAATCAGCTCTCCTTGTGCACATTGCAAAAAATGTTGCCAATAGAAAAAATGTTCAAAAGATATTATAATTTCTTAACTAAATGATTTAAGAGATTTTATGCAATGAATATATATATATATATATATATATATATTAGGGATCCAGTAAGAAGTAAATTAAAATAAGAAGTGGTGAGAAGTGACTAAAATCACACATTTGAGATGCAACGACTTGCATTAGATACATTTCTATTCATGTAGATGCACCGTTTTGAGTTTCGAAAGTTAATTTGATGCGTAGATGGTGCAAATTGATTTTCATGATTTGAGCACATGTAGAGGAACAAAAAACAAGAGAAATCATGAAATGCATCTAATATACGTATATGCATCTAATTAAAACCTAGAAAACATATGCATCTAATTCTAAACACTAGAAAGATTACTCAACACATTATGACGAGTGCTTATATGAAATGCATCCTAAGATTATTGTAGAGATTGCATCTCAAGATTCGCTAATGTCTGGTGCAGATCTCAGGTATTTGATGGGAGTTTAGTTACTTTGTGATCTGTTCTTATTTATCGATGAAAAAATCGCACGTTCAGAATGTTAGTGTTGTTACTTAGTTTAAATAATATAGATATAGATAATAAATATAAGATTGTGATAATATAGCTATTACATTAACAGTATAGATATATATATTTAATAGTTTGACTTCTAAAAAGTAGAAAGAAAGAAGGACAGAACAAGATGACTAAAATGATTTCTTGTTTATTATAAAAAGTAAAGAAAGTCCAAAGAATAGATGCCTAGAGTAAAGGAATTATAGTTATTCGCCGTAGTTTATATGACTAGATTGAGTACTTTGCTGAAGTATTTAAGAGCTTTTATCAAAAATCACATTATGAAACAATGTGAATATAACCGAGCCCGTGTACTCAATAGAGAAAAAAATTGTAATCATTTGGAGGACACTCGTATAAAAAGTTTCACTAAAAAGTCAGAAAGTATCATGTCGATCAATCAGAAGGTGGAACTAATGATAAGTGGTTTAAACTCATCAGTCATGTCTTCCTTCTGAGAGTGTCTTAATCACCACAAAATAACCTAGATACTAGGCATGTGCTCTTGTTTTGAATGATATGTTACTCTACACTAGAATAGTCCAAGTAGAAATGTCTACATCTGTTCTGTGTAAACTACGCTATTGTCACGAACGGTATCTTGTCAGAGAATCGCTATGTTTATCAGAACGAGTCATTGTTAGATAAGCACGACAATCCAGGAAAAGATAGATGATTCGTAATCATAAACTATACAGTGTATGTGAATTTCCTTTCTCTGATGAGGAGTATTAAGACGATTGTGAATTAATGAATCTTCCGTCGATAGGTTCTTCCGATGTTGATTGTATATTGGCAGGATTAGAATGGTACAAGATGCCTGTGTAGAGTTGCAAAAAGTAGGCCAGGATTGATTACAATACATTATGGTGTCGTCTAAAATGATGGGTTATATCTAAAATTTTTATTTCAGAAAGAGTCGAATATCTTTAAGCAATTCTCAGTTAATCAGGTTTGGTCTTCCATTCGTCCACGTGATAATTTAAAGTTCACTTGCTCCATTGGTATATGTAGATGGTTTGGTTTTCTAGTCAAAGAAGTTCCCCGTCAGTGGTTTTAGATGTTTCAATATGTGGTTGTATGATGAAAACATGAGCTGAAAACGCAGCAATTCCTTATTCATAAGTACCTTATTCTAAACTCTTGTCATGCCCCGATTTTAGTTGATACTCGTGACAAGTTAGAGTGGCGTATGTTTGATGGTTTGGTGAAGAAATTCTCAGTTAATCAGGTTTGGTCTTCCATTCGTCCACGTGATATTAAAGTCCCTTGGTATGATATGGTTTGGTTTTCTGTCAACATTCCCCGTCATGCGTTTAATATGTGGTTGATTGTTAAACACAAGCTGAAAACGCAAGATAAGGTGCGTTGTTGGGATGATTCTATTGGTTCGTCTTGCTCTTTATGTGATGGTCAACCGGATTCTCACGAGCACCTTTTCTTTCAATGTCCTTTTTCGCATGATATTTGGTCTCACATGAAAGGGCTTGCTGGGCTTGACCGGGTGGCCCATGACGTCTATGAGATTGTTGATCATTTGGGGTCTATTGCTAAAAAAAGGTCTTCCCACGTTGTTATCGCCAAATTGGTTGTTGCGGCATCGACTTACTTCATTTGGCAAGAGCAGAATTGGAGGCTTTTTAAGAAGTTTAAAAGGTCGGTTCATCAAGTTATTGAGTGCATCTCTTCAGCGGTTCGTCTAAAGTTGCTATCATGTTCTTTCAAACGCACCATGGAGGGAGTTCGCTATGCTAGGCTTTGGGATCTCCCGGATTCTATATTTAAGTAGCTTGATGTTTTGTCTTTGTACCTTTAAATGGTTTTTTCCTATTGGTGTTATTGGGTATGTATTTGATAGGTAGTTTCGATTGGCATGTCATTCGATTTTGGTAGTTCAAGCTCATGCTTGAGGTTAATGTGACACACAGTCACATTCCAGTGTACTTATTGGCAATTTTGGGTGATTAATACATTTTACCGGGGTGAGTCCCTTTTACCCAAAAAAAAGAATATCTTTAAGCATTCAATTTCCTTAACCCACGCATATATACAGTAACAACTTTCATCATAATATATGGAGGTTAATTTGTAAATTGGTATAATGGTATGTTCTAATAGTTATCCATCTCGAAAAGCTGGTTTATCTAACCATGAGTACTATTGTAGCTTAATAGTACGTTTCACAACTTATGTTGTCTAATGGCAAAATTTATAAATATTGGAGTATAACTAAAAACATACCCTTTTTACAAAGAAGCTGATGAGCAAAAACAGCAAGTGCTTCTTCTTCCCTTCGATCTTTCCCGTAAGCACTAATGAGTAGAACATAGCTCACACCATTAGATTTCATCTTAGCCCTTTGCATCTACACAATACATCAGGATTATAAAAGATAAAAAAAATCAGATATAAACTACTTCTAAAATATATATATCGTTTTTCATGCTACCTGATCATATATTTTTGCAACCTCCTTATTCTTCCTATTAGTAAATCATCTTCTATCAAATATGTTGAAACAAATAACAAAAAATGAGTAAATTTTCAATATGGGAAGGGTGAAGCGGTCGTGTAGCTTGTGGTAAAACATGTTGTTTTGTAACATGGGTCGAAACGTATTGGGTCATCAATCAGGCAAGGTAGACCCGCAAATACATTTGGAGCTGTAGAAATAAACATTGATACAATAATAATCTAAAACCTTGAATGAAAATGTGTTTGGAGGTGTGCCCCGGGTTGTGTACCCATATGCCCGTTCTCTCGGATCTTTATTTTTTACTGGAGCTTTAACTGAACCGTTTTCGTTCTTGAATTCTGTCATTGATGCATCAACATCACATGGTGGGTCAAACAATTTGTCTACGCCTTCAATAACTTTTATAGCAAGATGCAATCTTCTTGTTTTAATGTTGTCGAGTGGCAACCACATTTCATGTCTCTCGCCATCTTTGAAATCATTAATCTTGACACAACATTTACTGCATAACACATCCATAATCCAGTAATGTAAACATATAACCAAACTTTAAAGAAAAGATCCAAGAAACAGGGAATAAAATAAAACAAACCCAAGGGTGTCATCAACAAACTGATTTTTACCACGGACTTTGATTTCAATAGGAGCCTTTTATGTAAGGATCAGCCAAACCTAAAAAGGTTTTAAGTTGGTTAGTCAACATGTTCACTAAACACAATGGTGAATGCGCATTTTTGAAGTAACTTACAGTTCATGTCTGATGGTTTCATATTTGATCCTTCCATAATTTCTACTAAGGCATAACCAACTGGATCATTTGCATCCATCGAAAACCAAGTTTATGAAATAACATAAAAAGAATACCCTTTATTAGGTTTAAACTAAGCATAATATAAGTTAAAACATTATTTTCTGAAGTAATACTGGTGAAACAAATTTCTCGACGTCTACCACCAGCATATTAGGCTGCAAAAACAATGAATGTGTACAAATAAGAAACCATTTTACACGTTTAACCATCTATAAATTATTAAATTATTTGTTTGCAACCTAAACAAACGCCACTCGTCCCAAACCACACTAAAGCTAGAATAAAGAAAGAATGTTACCTCAACAAATGTCTTCTCAAATACAACATTCAGAAGCTTATCCTTATTAAGTAAAAGAAAACATAAAACACCCATTAAAGTGTGTGGTAGTGTGTGTGCATATGTGAAATCAAACTAATAAAGTTAAGCTATCTAGAAGAATAATGTAAAGGGTAATACTTTCGGGACTACGAGCCCTAAGGGTGAAGAATATGTTGTTTAGCTTCTCAATCTTCTTAGCATCTTGTACCTGGTATATCTTGAACTTAAGACACTACAACAAATTGATCCAGAAAATAACTATAACTCGCATGTAGATCTGGAATTAAGGACACATCATACACGAACAACATATGGTTCATGATTTGCTTCAATGAAGATCGCAGTATGTGATGAAGAAGAAGATTTTGGGTGTTTGTAGATGGAATCTAACTATGAAGTATATCAAGTATATCTTGAATATCTATACAGAAAAATCTGAATTTTTAGTTAGACAGTGCATATCATTATGGACCATCTCTAGAAATTATGAAGTATACTTCTCTACAACTTATATATGGACTATATCTTTTCTATAAGTTATATATGGAGTATATCTTAAAATTAATTATAGGAAAAAAAATATATGAGCATAGGTTCGTATGTTGTTTATCATTATTGTTTTTGACAGTAAAACACAATTGGAAGCTTGGCTAAGTTGCACTACAACAAATGGTGTAATTATACACACCGATTGGGCCATATGTACATCTGCTAAATGTTTGAAGAAATCTTTAAAGTTACAACGGTGGGGAGTGTGCGTGAGATATAGGGGCGTCAAGACATTCTCACGATGATATGAGCGATAGGAGAACACTTGTTTAATTTTAACGATGGAAGGCGTGCAAATTTTGATTAGTCCACACTTTTTAGTGTCAACTTTTCTTGTCACTCCCTATTCTGATAATTTTTCAATTATAACCCCATACTTTTGATAATTTTATAATTATTACCCTGCATTTACAGAAATACAAAATATTGCAGCATAATTCTGAATGCATATCATACATCAGGTACTTAATTTTGCAATTAATTTTACTTGACAAGCCTAAATATGGTAAAACCAACTCCCCTACCGTAACAAACAAAAAACTCACAAGGGGAGACGCACCAACACAACAGAAACATCTGCAGCATATCATACATTGAAAATCATAATTTTTCAGTTCCAATATTTGTTACACATGAAACACATATTTTTTACAATATACTAGTATCATTGAAAGCTTCTTCGATCTTCGTCTTCAACTATTCATGAGAAATTACACCATACTAAAATCCATTGAAAGCTTTGAACTTCCGTCTTCAACAAGCTCCTAAATAATGAGAAAAAAGTTGGTCAATACGTTCAAATTTCTAAAGATATTATGCAAAAAAGGACACGATAAATTAGAACATTGAAAAAAGTGGGTCGACATTCAATTCCTAAATAATGAGAAGCAAACCTGTAAGGAGGCAACTGCAGTTTCTTTTCTTGTTCATCCATTAATCTGGACATCAAATAAAAGAACATGAATTAAAACAAAGACACAATAAAGACCAAGGGAGTTGCATACCAAAACTTGGTTTTTTGCAGAAAGATATGCCAATGGGTCAAAAATCACAACTTTCAATTATTGCACTCTGTTTATAGTTGCATGTACTTTCATCTTGTTGCACCTTTTCAAATTTTGATCCACCATTACATGTTTGAAGATGTGGGACAATCTTCCTTCTAATGTGTTAGCCAATGTGTTTTCTTACCTCCCTCCATAACCCAATTGAGAGAAGTTGTCCTTAGCTCAATTTGGAACATGTTCCTAGTATGACTAGACCTGTGTGGTTGTGCATTACTACTTAAGTGCGTTACTACTTATGCATCTCCTTAATAAGCTTCCCTACAACAAAACAATAGCTCAAACTCTAATTCAATGCTATTAAAGATTCTCTAAGTTTTCAGCAGGATGAAAGAAAATGCAGCTTTGCTACTTCCTTGTTTACTGTTGCACCTTATCTAAGGACCCAACGACAACTCAAAACCTAAAACTTATATGGAAATAACTAGAGCACAACTTATTTGAGGGCTCAAGGATGGCTCAAAATCTAAAACTTATATGGAAATAAACTGGCATGTTAACAAGATGAATACTCAAAAACATGTAAATAGATACCTCGTTCAACCCTTCTAGCAACAAATTATATAACCCTTTCTTCCATTTTCTTCTCTGCAACCCAAATATAATATTAAGAACATTATCTGCTACAAAGTACCCATTACACAAAAATTGACTTCAGATAACATCATATATGTCTACACAAATATTGCGAAGAGAAATAATAAGTACAATGTATGTTTACATAAATATATGTCTATACAAACTTAGTGTGCAGAGATACACAGCTAGACACAAAAAACATTAAACATTTACAAAACACATGAGGGGCGCCCAGAATTACGTTAAAGACGCCACTATACTTTGAACCCACTTCGCTAAAAGAAAAAAAAGACAAAACACACAAACTAGAACTACGTCAAAATGACAAGCTTTATGTCTTTAACATTGTTAATGTAACAGGGGACTAAATTAAAGCAAATAAACTTACAAAATATAGCTGATGATGTTTTCAATAAGATGATGACAGGAAGTGCGAAGAATGCAGACGCCTGCAATATAAATATACCCATTCAACATCTACTTCTATATATTCAAAATGCACACACACATAAAGAGAAAGAGAGACATACATCAGACCACAACAACTCCCTAGTTGCAATGAAATTGCTAATATCATGTTTTTTCTAGTAATTCTTCAAAATCTCCTTGAACCTGTAGTATGATAGCTTTTTGAGATAAAAATCATGTATAATAAAACATACTCTTATATACAATATACACAAGAAAATTTTGAAAATAACTAAAAGCTCAGAGATTCACGTACAGTTTTAGTTATGTGAGCCTCAGATTTAGCCCATTTTTTAGCATGTGC
>BQNB010065341.1:0-34973 GCA_026074375.1 Tanacetum coccineum | reverse complement strand
ATAGCTAAATAAATCAATGGAAACCTGAGTCAAATTCCGGTGCAGGAAACTACACTTTATATCCGATTTTAAACATAATGTTAAAAAATTGACAAAATAAGTAAGATAACCGGCTTCAACCCCAAAGTCTCTAGACAAACTCTATGAGGTCAAAGTTTCTAGTCTGGAAACTCCTCATCACAAAAATTTTGATTTAGCGCCATTGGCCTCATACATAACTTGCTAACCATGGTGCATAACTTAGTTTTCTAGGGATATTCTGTTTTGGATAGTTCTGAATGTTTTGTATTGGAGTTTTTTAAAGAACCGGTTAGAATCTGTGACTAGTTTGATGACAAAGACATGCTTCATGTCAAACAACATTCTCATTTTGGCAATATACTCTTTCACATATCACTTAGTTTTGCAAATTTCAAGCGGCCTATCGGGTCAAGATAAAGGTAATTCTACAAATAACTGAATAAATGACGTGTTTATCAGTCTGTATTTTTTTATGCTCGTCTTTTAAGATAGGGGGTTGCTAATTTTAGCTGCATTCTGCAGTGTCTGCATTTAGTAGATGACAGTACGGATACGTTTGAAATGCTGATTTATAATTATTTCTTTTTTGATAATGTATCCAAGGTACCATCCTGACAAGAATGCAAATGACCCTAAAGCAACTGATATGTTTAACGAGATAACCTTTTCCTATAACATATTGTCGGATCCAGATAAACGTCATCAATACGACACTGCTGGTTTTGAGGTCAATTTTTCGTCAACCAATTATATGTTATGGAAGATATCTAAAATTTACCTTTATATATGATCTATGGATACGGGTACTTATTTTATGCTAACACAATTGTCATGGGCACAGGCTGTGGCAAGCGAAAACCAAGATTTGGAGCTAGATCTTTCAAGTTTAGGCGCCATGAATACCATGTTTGCCGCAATTTTTAGGTCTTTTTCTACATCAGAACTCTTATAAATGAATTTGTTTCTTCGTTATCACCGAAGCTGATGTTTCTATACGCAGCAAACTTGGAGTGCCGATAAAAACAACCGTATCTGCCACTGTGTTGGAGGAGGCATTAAATGGAACAGTTACTATTCAGCCAATTGCTTTAGGGCAGCCCATCGTTAAAAAGGTAGGCTACTGCTTCATTCTTTTGTAGTTTCTATAAATTTAATAGTTCTTATGAAATATTTGCGTTTTTGTACAGGTTGAGAAGCAATGTGCTCATTTTTAGTCGGTTACAATAACAGAAAAGGAAGCACAGGCTGGACTAGTTTGTCGTGTGCAATCATCATATAAGAGCAAGTTCAAGGTTTGTAACTTGTAATATAAGGATAGTCTAAATATTGCAGATACAAATAACGACTTATTGGAATCAGCACACATCATGCGCCACTTTCTGTTCTCTTTTAACCTGAATAATCCTCCTGCTATCCCTCAAACACATCAAACTGTCATAAACCTCCATCATATCATCCTTGGCTTCCATTTCAGAAATCATTGCATTGACCTGAGCTAAGCAAGTACGAACAATCTGAGCTTCATCACGGAGAGCGGTAGCCAAACGCCTAGCTTCAAATATTTCTTGCAAGATAAAGAATTTCATGTACTTGGGGACTTCCGTCTCATCGCTAAACTCAGCAATCTCATCTATAGCACGCCTTGCAAGTACGTTCGAAGATCCAGGAGCTTCCATTGAAAAAAATTGCTATGAATATGTGGGTGAGAAGTTGTAGGGTGAATGATGTGGGTGGGATACCAAATGGTGGTATATAAAGAGAGTTTTTGTGGTGGTGAATAGGCAAGAAACCACCATGATACTGGAAGATCATGCGGCTAAACAGAACACAATTAAACGCCTGTCAAATCTATATAGGTGACAACTAAAATGTCCCCAACAAAAGCCAAACATTTTCTACAAGGGGCAAACTAAGCCATCATAAAGGACACAAACTAAACCCCTTAAATGTATATTTTAACCATAAACAACCCTCAGCTACACCGTTCATTACATTAGCAAACTAGAGTCGTAATGGCCGGCTTTGCAGTAACAGCCGTTTAATTAAATAGCAATCGTATCTTCTAAAATACAAAACCACGTTTAACCATAGACATACAAAAATACTATTCTAAAAAATTTAGTTTTAGACGTTGTAACACCCCCAAAAATATCAACAAAGCAGCGGAATACCACTTGGGGTGCTACTTCATAATACACAGCGCTAGATACAAGAGAACGACCTCTAAATGTGTCGTTTGTAAAAACATCTCGTTTGATTTTCGTGAAATCATAGAGGAAATAAATAGTTATCCATAATTGCATTCACCATGTATAAACTTGAATGTAAAGTTCTCCAATGCACTTCAATAATTCAAGCATCTAATTCATGAGAAAAACTGCTTTATAAGTCGTCATCATTAATGTTGGGAGTTCATTGATTAGTTTAAATATGAATGTTAGTTTCAAATGAATGGTATTGTCCACAGTGTATCATAGTTCTTTTATAACAAATTAAACATGAATTAATTTAATTCAAACAATCACTTTGTAACCATGTTAAATTCCCAAGATTTATAAGAATGCACGAAACATTTATGGTCACCAAAGTACCTTGATCCCACTAGATTTATATAAGAATGCATGGGCCATTTTTTAATGTCACTAAAGTTTACAATTTATACAAGGATTTTTATCAAGATGCATGCCAGTTATTCTGTCATCAAAATGTTTCATGTGTGTTATAAAACATGATTACATTACTCTAAGTTCATTGAATGTGTCTTAGACTGTTTGTTTGCCACTTTTTCAAGGCACAGGTAAAATTGTTACCACGTAGGCTGTCCCACTCCATGAACACCCGGGCATTATATGAAAAACTTTTGTACCCATCAAAGGTGTCCTCAATAGTACACACAGTGGCTGTATGATAATCCCTTGTGTTTCGTGTCGTTCGGCCTATGGTCCAGCCTATCGTGTTCCGAAATGTATAAACGTTCGTTACCGGTGATAGCTAGTCACTCGAACGGGGATTGTCATTGACGAATAAGATTAGTTCATAACTTTCGCGCTCTCCTCAAGTGATTTACAGTTCATGCAACCTAAGCTAATCCATAATCATAAAAGTATAGTATGTGTTCGTGACCAAAAATGAAGTCAAGTAATGTATCCCATAGCGAGCTATGTAAATAAGTATGTAAACAATTTGGTAAACGTTTGTAACTAGTTTAAATCCAATCATGTTAATGCATTTGTAAAACTTGCATGTTCTCACCCCAAAAATTATATGTAAAACAAGTAAAGAGTGGGGGGCTATAAATCACCTCATGTAAATGTGTGAATACAGAGGTGTACACCAAGAACAAATTCCGATCCTATGAGGTCCTGCGAACATATGCCTCTCAAATGTGACTAGGACGTGTAAAGTTACTCATTAATAAACTATCTGATATGCTTGACACCTAATACTGAATTAATGTTACGATAAGTCAATTAAATGCATTCGTAGTAGTTTACTTTAATTCACTAACTCATTGGCCCATTTCTTGTATAATTATGTAAGTGTAACAAACTAACTATTATGTTGATGTTATAAATGGCCATTACATTTTTTATTAAATAGTAAATTTTAATTTATTCCATTAGTTACTATCAACAATTACAAAATAACTTATTCATAAATAAACTTAAAGTTTAAATGGTTGAACAAAACACAAACTACAAGGTACTGTCTTGCAAAAATTCTCTTCAATTGACTAACATGCTTGTTACATCAATTAACGTGACATGTGTACTATGTCCAGACCTCTTCTTGTACCCTCACAATATTATATATTTTAGATTTGTATTTCCTATATTTGTTCTCGACAGGAAATTTCTTACAAGTACGAAACAAAAACGTAGAACTTGATGGTTATGACATCATTAATATTAAGAGTAGTCCCAGGACTTACAAGGAATAAGTTATCCTTAACAGTGGTACGTGAAAGGATATGAACGTTCTACTCGTCGTTGGAAAAGTCTGTCAAATTCGACGAAGAATGTGGTTACAAGGGTGAGTTTGATGCTCGTCATAAGTCACTACTCTGGGTAACGAGCTGCGACCTCAACAAAAGTTTCATGCATTTTGCATGCTCGCGAGCAAGAACAACTCGTAACATGCACGAGTTACGAACATTGTCGAAACAAGTTCTATCACCCTGATACTAGAGCTTGAATGTCATTAATTCGAGATCTTTCTTGAACTTGTTGCCGTTTTTTTTGCGTCGTAAGCTAGAACCGAAACAAAAAGATATGCTAACATACCAAGTTGTGCGCCTTTGTTCTTGTGTTCTTCTAGCGAGCCAAGACGAGGAGACCAAGTGGTTTTGACTTAATATAAAATTTTATACGTACAGGTCGACTTCATATCCTCAATTACATTCTTGAGATTTCAATAATCTTCTTGATTAGTTTACGTTCGAGAGATAACATGAAAGTAATTCAGAAATATACCTCGGCCAAACGATGGAGATAAAAAGACGAACACAAGCTCGAACACGAACACGAAATAAAAGGCTCTCCGCGAATGGACGAGATCACGAACAATAAAGTTGAACCGATAGAGCCCATAAATTCTGCCCAGACATCCTTGTGAATTGTTGATCGTGAACCCATCTGTAAACATGGCTGTGAACACCAGCATGAAAGACACGATCATGAACACGGACCTGTCAAATTCAACTTGTTCGACTAGGCACTCTGAAACCATAAAATGTCCCGATCTACGAACCATGACTTACCCGAAACGCGACTAAGTGCAAGAACATATTGAATTCAAGCACGATCACCATAAATTAAACTAACGAGACACCAATCACGTATTCGAACCGGCGGCTGATGAACCAAAAATAGAGATGTACAAAACAACTAGGCGTGGCCCAACTATTGTTAAACATTACTTTTGCTATTACCTCCACGGGTAACACACCATCATTTTATTCTTCAGTTTCTTCTCTAAGTGTGCTGTATATGTGTGGTGAGAAAAAATGAATACTTGCTTTGTGGAGTACTAAAAATGAGATAGATACTTGTCTTTCTTCTAGAAACTTTTTTAATAAAGTGTTGAAATGTGTATGTGATAGATTTGCTGGATGCAAGTGAATGAGAGAACAAAAGGGAAAGAGTTGTATTTTTTTTTCTATCTAAACAATGTGTGTAGTTTACTTTCTCTTAAATATTCAATATGGGTAAAGTTTTATGCATTGTTTAATGATGGGAGACAAAGCAAGATTTGACAAGTAAAAAGGGTGTTGGGCGTAGGAATAAAAGGAGGAAAAGATGGGATTTGATGTTTCTTGCTGACGGGGATGTAGTAGAGATAAGAGCAGAGGGGATGTATTTTGTCAGTTGAGGTAATGTTACATCTTATAAGTCGTGTGTATTTAATGTCGAGATCGGTAGTTGACATCTACTTGTCTAATTAGGGAACAAAAGATGAAAGACTAGTCTTGAAAGGTGATGTTGGCGTGTGAATGTGACCTAGGGGACAAAAGTTAAATGACTAGTCCATTTGATGTAAAGTTGGTCTCTTTTCCTTTCCCTTAAAATCAACCGAATATGGCATGCTCAAATGACAAGAGTTGGTGATTTTTGTCCTTTGGATAATAGATAATATTTTTTTTATGTTGTTAGTGGATTAGTTTGATTTAATTATTTTCGTGTTGGTATGCGTTATGTGCGGTTTTTCACAATTTGCGAAGATTTTTCTAGTTCAAGTCAAAACAAGTTTGAAAAGTTTAATTTGTTATTGTCGGGATAATAATTATGATTTATTATAAAATATGATTTGAGAATTTTACCATTTACGCTGGTATTCGTTTTATGTGACAATAAAATATCAAAGTCAAAAAAAGTAAGTCAGTTCGAAAGTCAAAGTTAAATAGTCGTTTTTAAATTAAGATCATTTGCCGGATGGTAAGTACCTACCCTTAAAGAAATATCGTCCCGAGATTATATTGTGTTAATACCGATTGTGTGGACCACTATAAAATATTTTTAGATTTACATAATTAGTTATAAATAAGAAACTGATAACTTTATTCAGCAAAATTAGCTATTTCGACACTTCTCCATATACCAAACTTTTTAGCTAAGTTGACTTAGATATTAAATCCATCAAAATGGGTTCCTCAAAATAATCATTACAGGTCTTATGACTGATATAAACGTGTTATAAAGAAAGTCTCATATTAGTGGAAACATCGAAGGATAAAGTGTGTAGTTCGCGTGAGGGGTATGTCTGTATAGAGTCTTAAATGTTCAAGGACGAAGTCTCGTTTCTGATATCTATAATATGTTCGATGATTAATAACGGTTTGTGGCTAATGATGTGTAGTATCCCTACTTACTTGGCAGTTAGCTGATGTACTAAGGGGGTTATGATCCTAATTGTTGTACTATTAGTCTGCAATGAATAAATCAACCGAATACTATATCGATAGAGTGTTTTCTGGTTTAAGGGTGGGGGTTGAATTACCTATTGGATAAAGTCGTACAAGCTGGGACCGCTCCAGGACCCAACAACAGTAACATAACGACAATAACTATAACAAATGGTGATTGTGATTGCTGAGACGTGAGGACTTTCCGGAAACAATATACCCATATATAGTTAAACAAATGGAGGAAGCTCACGGGAGTGCTTAGGAGGTTAGACGGAGAATTATGGTACTCATCATGAGTTCGGTTGATGAATCAACTCCATTAGTTCGAGTGTGCACAAGTCGGTTAGCTCCACAATCAGTTCATGATCGTAACGATTTGTAACGGCAAAAGTACTAACCTAACAATGAGATCAGATAGCTCAAGTGAGGCCTTAAGATTTTTGCTGAGTGGTAGAACACGATTGTGTCTTCTAGGATTTTTCTGGTATTTCGTTGATTATCGGATCGGTTCTACTCGCTGGTTTTTTTTGCCCAATATGGTTACTTTAAGCACTCATTTATATTTATTATTTACATAAAGAAGAGTCCCCATTTTATGTAAATAAATGAATTGATAAAACTTATGGTTGGTTGTGTTTACAAGTTTATTGATTTATACGAATGAGGCGTCCAAGCCTTTCATAATGAAAGAGATTAATAATTCTTCCTACTTATTTAATTTCTTTTTTTTTTTTGATGATGCAATACGGCGTATTCACATAACCTCTAAGGTGATGGATGAATGAACGATGCATGGGCTCTAATGAGGTATGGGTGACGAGTGTTAAACTCTTCTGGAGACATGGAGTAAATTAATCAGGGGATGATCGACTAATGTTAAATAATTGATGAGTACTCGATTAGAGTAGATAAGGTAAAGGTCTTACTTTAGTTGAGTCATAAATTAGCAATTATCATTTCAATCCTTATATTTCAAGTCCCGCCCTTAATCTTTTGCAATATCTTAGCTTCATACACATTCTATGTAAACAAAATTTTGACGGTTTTTCGTGTAATACGATTATTGTATAAGTTAGAGAAAAAAATATCTTAGAAGGACATTTTTTTAAACTTACAATGTCCGAGGAGCTAAATGACACCATTGTGCAATCACAATATCTTTATGAGGTTATGAATGAGACCATTGTGCAATTCCAATGTTTTGAGGTATGATAAGACCATTGTGCATACTCACATGTCTTAATGATAATGTCTTCTTAGTATTTATACATCTATCTTTTATATAATATAAATGTACGATATACGGCAAAAAGAATGCAGGCATATATATATTTTATATATATATATATATATATATATATTAATGTATGTCATGTAAGCACTTAATGTAACAAGTAATGTAAGCAAGTAAGCAAGTAGTGTGTATGCACTTTGAAAATGTTTGTTGTGATGCATGTTTTGGAAATCGGTTATGTTAGGGTAAAAATATGCAAACTAGTTCTCTATAACCAATGCTCTGATACCACCCCCAAAAAATCACAACGCAGCGGAATACCACTTGGGGTGTACTATCATTAATACACAGCGCTATATACAGCAGAAGACTATAAATGTTGTGTTTGTAACAACAATCTCGTTGATTTTCTGAATCAAAATAATAGTTGTCCCTATAATTGCATCACATGAATACTTGAATGTAAAGACTTCAATGCACATCAAATAATCCAAGCATCTAATTCGCACATGAGAAAACATGGTTATAAGTGTCAACATTAGTGGTGAGTTTCATAGTTTAGTTTAACTATGAATGTAAGTTTCAAAATGAATGTATTTGTCCACTGTGTATCATAAGTACATGTAAAAATCCATAAGATTTATAAAGAATGCAAGACACATTTTATGTTCCAAATTAGTACCAATTTAATCCAAAGATTTATAAGATGCAATGTCCAATTCATTTATTGTCACAAAGTACCAAATCTTTATCCCAAGGATTTATTAAGAATGCTTATGACCAGTTTAACTGTCACAAAAATGTGTACAAGTGTGTATAAACCCATGATTACCTTTTAATCTATAGTTATGAACTGGTGACGTAGACTTGATTGTTATGCCACTTTATTCTATAGGCACAGTAAAAATTGTACCCATCGTATTGTGTCCCCTCAAGAACACCAAGGGCATTTATTGAAAAACCCTTTTTAGTACCCATCACAAGGTGTCCCTCCAAGTAAACACGGGCAGTAAGAAAATCCTTGTGTATGTGTCGTTGGCATGTCAGGTCCAGCCAATCTGTTCGGACATGTTTATAACGTTCGTTACGGCGATTAGCTAGTACGTCCGAACGGGGATTGTGTAGAAACGCGTGATTTGATAAGGTTAGAATGTGCTCTTAGATCTAATTGTGTGGTTATTTTATGTGTATTTATGTGATTTGGGTGTTTATTTGACTAGAAATGAGATGTTAAATGAGCGCGAAGAGATTATTTTAGTAAGTTGATGATCATTTATCATATCAGCATGAGATTTTGAGCAAGTGTGGAAAAGAAATATGGAAGTATGTGTAACATACCATATGTAGAAATGAAAAGTTATTTTTAGAAAGGTGTGGGGTAATTTACGTTTAATAAAGGTATAGTTAAATGGCAAGGCTTATATAATTGCAAAAAAATTTAAGGTAATTAGTAAAATCAAAAAAAATAAAAATAAAAATGGGCCGGTTGGTTTAGTGGGTTGGAAGAAAAAAAAGAATAAAAAAAAATAATAAAATTTAGAGTTTTAATATTAAAAATAGGATTTAGGATTATTATAATAAGATTAGGATCTCAAAATCCTTTTTTTGCTTTTCCATCCATTCCCTGGTGATAGTCGGCAGCTAGGAGAAGAAAAAATAAGAAAAATTTATCAGGTAAGATGTTTGATCATTGTTACTTTGTTATTTTTAATCTTAGTGTGATGGAATTTGGTGTATTTATAAAAGATAATTAATTAGGTTTATTTAAAAATTGGGGGTTTTAATAAATTACTGATTTTAATGGGTAATTAGTGTTATGGTGATGCTTAATGCATGATTAGGATTATATTAATGGTGTTATGAGGGTTAAGTAGGTTAAATTCGGAATTGAAATTCTGGCAGAAAAGTTGTCCAACTTCACGGACGCATATCTCCTAGATGGAGAATGCAATTGAACTGATTCTTTTTTTAAACTGTAGCTTTTCGAGTCTACTTTTCAGAAAATCCGGCCCCAACAGTTTTTGAGGTCGGGAAGTCGGTCAAAAATATCGTTGCAAGGTCTCGTCACCGTAACTGCGAAATTTTGTGTCTTTTGAATTTTGATTTTTTAATTAAAATACTTAGGCTTATTACGGACAGCTAAACGTAGTTTGTGGTTATTTTTCATATATTGTGTGTGGGGTTCTGAATATTTTAGAAAATATATTATTTTTAAAGTGGTAGCTTGTACCAAACTTTTGGGATGGTCAGTTTTCGGGCAAATATGGTAGTCAGTTTGTGAAAACAATTTCTAATTGAGGTTTTATAAAAGGGGGGTAGGGTTTATGGGGCAACTTTTGGGGTCTCATAAGACATATAGGAAGTCTGTAAATTTTTGGTAGAATTTTTGGACACCATTTGGTTGGGGTTTTTGGTCACACTTGTCGGGTGAAAAATATACATTTTATGCAGAAAATTTGTAAAGGGTGAGGTACAAGTGTGTAAGGTATAAAAGGTTAAAAAGTGTTACAAAATGATAAGAAAATGTGGTAGGAATATGACTAGAATATAATAATCCATCAATTAGGGTTGATACGTTGGTTTAAGCATTTTAGTTTGCCAATTGTAACGAAAGTTTATATGTTATAGTTTTGAGCAAGGAGTATAATTGCTTGTAGCAGCGCAGCAGGTGAGTGTCATAGCCCCTATCTTTTCTAAGATCTTTCATTGGGGTGAAAACGATGCAATGAGTATTGAATGTTTTATTACTGTGATATTTGATGGTTGAGCTGAAAATGCATGTGCTTTATGACTATTACTTGCTATGTGTTGAATGAGAATGACAAGTGGAGCAGGGTTGGATTGGATCGTTGGATCATTCCTTCCTCACTTGGGTTGAGCCGAGCTTCTTTTGAACTGAACTATTTTGTTTGAGCTATATTGATGTGAACTGTGTTGAATTGAGCTGAATGATTTGTAGTATGTGATAGTTCATGATATGCTATGCAACTTTTTATCTTTATCACAGTAATGTTTGAATTGTCTTTGAAATGTTTTGAGGTTGGTGTCTAAAACCTATGACATCTCACCAACCTAGTGTTGACGTGTTTTAGCATCGTTTTCAGGTACTTCAAGTAATAAGCATTGAGGCTAGGAGAGTTGCTAGTGAGACCATAAGATGCAAGTTGAAGATCTATGATTTTGCTATGCTGTTTTATTTGAACAATATGTTGATTTGATTTTTAGACTTTGTTTTGATATTGTAAGACTTGTACGGATGGTAACCCCTATCACCCTTACATTGTCGTTGGATTGTGGATGTTTTCATGACACGTTGTGTCTTTGCATTTATTACCCTATTTAGTATTTCTCTATAAAGATACCATGTGCTATGTTAATATCCTATGTCGCGCCTTGCGTTTCCGCCTTGGCGGGGTGTGACAATTGTCAATCCCGAATAGATCTATTTCATAACATTCGCGCTCACCCTCCAAGTGACAGTTCATGCAACCTAAGCTAATCCGTAATCATAAAAGTATAGTATGTGTTCGTGACCAAAAATGAAGTCAAGTAATGTATCCCATAGCGAGCTATGTAAATAAGTATGTAAACCAATTTGTAAACGAGTATGTAACAAGTTTAAATCAATCATGTAAATGCATTTGTAAACAAGCATGTTCTCACCCCAAAAATATATGTAAAACAAGTAAAAGAGAGGGGGGCTATAAACTCACCTCAAGTAAATGTGTGAATACAAGAGGAGTACACCAAGAACACAATCACGATCCTATGAGGTCCTGCGAACATATGCCTTCTCAAATGTGACCTAGGACGAGTAAAGTACTCATTAATAACTATATGATATGCTTGGACACCTAATAATGAATTAATGTTACGATAAGTAATTAACATGCCATTCGTAGTAGTTTACTATAATTCACTAACTCATCTGGCCCACTTTCTTGTATAACTTATGTAAAGTAACAAACTAACTAATTATGTTGATGTATAAAATGGCCATTACATTTTATTAAATAGTAAAATTTAATTATTCCAACTTAGTTACTATCCAACAATTAACAAAATAACTAATTCATAAAACTTAAAGGTTTAAATGGTAACAACCACAAAACTACAAGGACTGTCTTGCAAAATATTTCAAATGACAACATGCTTTATACACATTCACGTGAATGTGTACTATGTCCAGACCTTCTTCTTGTCCCCTCACAATATATATATTTTATTTGTCATTTCCTATATTTTGCTTCTCGCCCGGAAATTCATAACAAGAACGAAACAAAACGTAGAACCATGATGGTTATGAAAACATTAATATTAAGAGTAGTACCCAGACATACAAGGAATACAGTTATACCTAAACGTGGTCGTGGAAATGGATATGAATGTTTAACGTCGTCGGAAAAGTCGTACAAAATTCGACGGAGAATGTAACAAGGGTAAAGTTCGTCAGAAGTCACTACTCCGGGTAACGAACTGCGACCTCAACAAAAGTTTCATACATTTTGCATACCCGCGAGCAAGAACAACTCGAACATGCACGAGTACGAACATCGTCGAAACAAGCTTCCATCACCACCCCGATACTCTAGCTTCCATGCGTCGTAAGCTAGAACCGAAACAAACAAAATATGCTAACAACCAAAGGTTGTGCACCCTTTGTTCTCGTGTTCTTCCAGCCGAGCCAAAGAGAGGAGACTAAGTGGGTTTTGTTGTTGTTTCAGTCGTGACCAAGAGAAAGGAGGAGAAAAGATGTGTTTGATTTGGATGAACAAGACATGAAATATCAAAAGGGTTACGAAACCCTTGTATCTTGAGTGAGCTTCATGAACCAAACGAGACGAAACATAGTGGTTTAACTTGTTGTTGGGAGTGACCAAAAAGTGAGTTGTGTTTATGTTTTCTTTTGTGGGTTTAAGAAGAACCCAATGAGACGGGTTCTAGGGTTTCTTGTTGTTGCTTGATGTTGTCGGCCAAGAGGGAGAGCAAAAAGAGTGATGTGTGTTTATTTTTGCTAAGCGTAAATGACTACAACGAAGAAAAAAAAGTGTATGGTTGTTGAGCTTGTCGTCGAAACAGGAACCAAGGAGAAAACAAAAACGAATTAGGGTTAGGGTTTTAAGGTTTTATGAGATATAAAGGGTCATGATCTTTGTTAAAACTTAGAGATGGTGTTTGTGTTTGTGATGGTTTCGAAACCAGAAAGACAAAGGAGGAGCAAAGATGAGCTTATATTTTCTGTTTTGTAAATGAGAAAAAGTGAGATGTGTGTATGTTGTTATCACTTCATGGCCTCTATATATATAGCAAAGCATTGTGTGAGATACCATCTAGTAAAACAAGCAAATGGTTTTTGATGTTGTATAGGGTGCGACCAGTTTGGGGTGACAAAAGGGGGAACCAAATAAGTTTTTAAGTATTTAAGGACAAGCTAGGTTAGTTTTATATCGTTTTGAGCTTGTAGGGTTAGGGGACATGTTTGTGCTTTGTGAACATTGATGAGACTTACACTTACATGTTTGTTTCTTGTCTCTTGTTATGTGTTTGTTGGTCGGCAGCCAAGAAGCAAAGAAAGGGACCAAGAACATGACCAAAAGTGATGATATAATGGGTGTTTGATCCATTGGATAACAAGTATAATTGTTTAGGTGTGTTAGTGGAGCTTTGTATTTAATTTCAAGCATGAAATGTAAATATGAAAGTGTTGTGTTTGTGTTTGAGGGCTGTGTCGACAAGCAGGGAAGAAAGAAAGAACATCAAATCTGTTTTTGTGTCATGAAAGTGAGTAAAGGAAGCATGGTCTTATAGATTGTAAGAGAAGTATGACAAGTTGTAAAATAGTAGGATCATGTGTAAGATGTGATTTGATCTTTCCATGAGCATGCAAAGTCTTTTTCTTACTTTTCCTTATTTTTAGCCGATTACAAAAATGCTAGGAGACAAGGTTGGTGATTTTTGAAGGCTTGGACTAGTTAAACATGCTTTTGGTATTAACTCTTGGTTAAAGAATACTATTGATTACTAGTGAGTGGGTTTGAGTTTAATTTAATTGTGTGTGTACATGTATATACGGCTAGAAACTCAAAATGAGTAAAAGTGGTTTAGTTTTTGGAATTGGGTATAATAGTCGGTATTTGTTGAAGTATAGATGGGTTTTATTGCGAAACGTAAGCGTTTTACGTAACGAATAAAAATAAAAAGTGAAAATTTATAAAGTATCATTATAATAACTTTATAATACTTGTTTGACGTATACATTTATTTGTTTGGTGCCCGTTTACGTTGAACGTTGGTTTTTAGTTTACGCGATTTAGCTAAACGATGAAAGTTTAAAGCGGACACGTAAATGTTTAAAATAATTAGTTGAATATTTATAGACGTAAAATGACGCGAAATGCATGATTGCTTATCAATCTAGATCCTAAATTATTAGTAAATCGAGTCAAATCTCAATCATTGAAAATACACTTCTGAAACTAGCTTCAGAAGAAAAATCGCCACGCGCATTCGCGTTGTGCTCTCATCATTTCACACCTCAACTCACACCATGCCTAGAGTCGACGCCTTAGTCTATTTTGTAAAGTAAACGCCGCACCCCGTGCCTTTTAGAACCCTGGTCATGGGTACCCTATCACTGGCGTTTTTCCCGAACGCAACGGGACATCACCATCACCATACAGTTCCTCGCATTTTCTCATCTCGCACCATCATTGCCAGCCTAAATGATTCTATTTTTTATTGTATTCGTGCTTAAGTTGGGTCCAAGGGTGCACGCTGTCATGAGAATGTGGTGTTATATAAGTGATGAGTGTTTTTGGTATTGTGATGAATTCTGATGTTATGTGAAAATGTGTTGATGTGACAATACTTTTTCTCACGATACCAGCGGAACGGCTCCGGGGCACCTAGTACTCTTAGAATGAAAGATATAGAAGTATAGTAGGGATTCGAAAGCCTATAACTTGGGTGTGCCCGAAGGTGGTTTTTGGTTATTTGTTATAAACGTGTTATATGACAATAAGTGATGTAACAATGCTATTAGGTTGACTGGAGTGTAGAAAGACCCTCAGCTCCAATAGTTAATGGACACTCACCTCGGTGAGTCTTATTTCGAAGCATGATAAATCGCGCGCGGAGTTTGTTGCTATAAGGGTAACACTCACCTCACGAGGTTAATGGTAAATGGGGCCTATATTTTATACTTTTTGTTGTATATTAAAAAACATTTAATTTTTTTAACCTATAAATACCCACTACTTCACTCATTTTTATACAAAACTCTCATTTTTATATACACTTTCATCAACTTTTTAAAATGGCTTGTTCGGTTTCACATACCGACGATGAAATCCAAGCTTTGGTTCAAAAACCGAAGATATGGTTCGGATCAGAAAAGCGTATCTGGAATTTAGCCCTGTTGCAATTTGAGAATGCTTACCTGCAAGTACTGACGATTCTTAGAAAACATACGCTAGTAAATGTAATGATCATTCAACAGAGAGCGTGCTTTGATCGACACGTCTAAAAGATTAAGGATCTCAATACAGATTACGAGTTCAATTCTTTCTTGCGTATGGAAAGGCGAAAAAAAATAGAAAAACAAATGAATTCTAAATTAGTTGCGCCACAGTGAAAACATCACAACTATCGCACTAAAACCTATATAGAGTCGGTTAGTCGCATTTATTATATCCACAAACCATGAGATAGGTAGATGTTTATCTTACTGAGAAAGAGCTACGATCAAGCTACATCTGATGAGAGAAGCTGGGGAGAGAATAAACATTAGAAGAAGAAGCCAAGGGATGCAAAAGCCTACGGAAGAGAAAATAGCAAAAACAAGCTGACGAGGAGTTATTCATGTGAATTTGAGTGAAATATGATTCAGTGAGCATATCTTAGTCAGATTAAATAATCTAGGAATTTATTGTTAATTTGTGTTGTTTTAAATGTATGTGTTAAACTTTCAACGGTACTTTTAAATGTCCCATTGTTTCTTTCCTGTTTTATCCCCCCCCCCCCCCCCCCCCCCCCACCCCCCCCCCCTCCCTAGATGTTTAAATTTCAACAACTACTTTTCTGTGGATGAATACCGATTTGACTCGGTCAGTTTATTTTCTTACACAATCTCTTATCCAACGATCTCTCAATGATTCATCTTAATAATCAATATGCTAATGGAGAATAGTCTTGATATAGTTGGATTTCGATTCTCCGATTACTACCTGTTATACTGTCCCTCTAAGCTGCACTATGTTGAAACACCCCTCTGTCAGACCTTAACATCCATTAGGAATAAGTACCCGTACGGGGTATTTTGTTCAGCTAGCTATGCTGCTATTAAAACAAAGTGGTATTCTACTTAGTTTGGATGGGGCTGTAATGTCTACACAAGAATATATGAAGAAAGTTGTTGAGGATGTCGGTGAGAATGGTGATTTTAAGAGTGGGTCGTGGGTTAGCGCCACTGACTATGTGAATGCTAATGGTGGTACTGGGATGATCGGGTGTTTAGGAGACATCAAAAATTTTCTAAAACAAATTGGGTGGATGGCAAAACCAATCCTACTAAAAATAAAGTTTTGTGTCTTAGGGGTCGAAAAATTACTTTGCACAACTCGTTGAACCTTAGTGAAAAACTCCTCTACTTCCGGTGCTAGGAAACCAAATGTATCAAAAGCAAAATGGATAAACACGTGTTGATTTTCTAAACAAGCTTTCTCGTGTTTAGCAACTTTGCTCGATTCCGCTTTTAAATTAGTCAATCCATTAGCTATAATGAAAAGATTGCATTATTTTCCATCAAGTAGTCACGTGTGTTATCACAAATTTAGGTGTCCAATAATGAATTGCATGTGATTTAGTTTACAAGAGAGAAAAGTAGACTTTAAGCTATTTAGAAATTGTTTTTGGCGTTTTTGCTAACAAAAATAACGCAAACCATTGAGTGTAAATTGTAAAGTACAATGATATACTTAAGACGAAGATGGTTAAATGGATGGTTTAGGTGATGTGAAAAGCATTTTGGGTAAAAATAAGTTATTGTGCAGTCAGGGCCGGATTTGAGCATATGCGGGTCAACCGCACACGGCCTCAAATTTTATAAGGGCACCATGATTATAGACACGTATGTATATTTTAGTCGACTTCGAGCATAAATTTGACTCATATGTGTTCTGGATCGAGATATACTCTCATCCATACATAAAGTAAGATGAAAAACTTTTAGTTTTAAGTCATTTTCATAAACAGGGGCTATGGGTGTGTGATACAAAGAAGAAGATTAGTTTAGGAGTTTTTGCATTTTACACCCTTTATCTTATGTAGTTTTGACACTATTATCTTACAACTATTATTTTAGAGCTAGTGTAAAATGGTTTATAAATATGACACTTTCAACCCTTAGGTTTGATGAAATTATTAAAGGTTAATATGATTATTTTATTTATTATCAAAATTTGTTTAAAATGTGGTCCAAATTTTTTACCGTGACGAGTTTGACGTTTTGTGTTCAATTTTGCAATGTTTTTTGGAGGCTTAATTAAATCATCATCTTGTTTTTCTTTTAATTTCTCAGGTTTAAGAAGTGTACATTATAATGGTTGCACAAGGCCTTCAAAAACAACGAGACGACCCTGTTGAAAAGTGAGTGGGAAAGTTGAAGAGAGAAAGCTGATGTGACGCTGACGTGTCAGGTGAGTGGTCTTCTACTACTCCATCCAGCCTAAAGTGTTAAAAGACTTTTACCTAAGGCTGGATGGAGTAGTGCCAAACTCACCTCACAAACCACCACTCACCTCGGTGAGTACTACACCGGTGGATCCAACTCACGCACGAGTTGGTGTCACTAAGGTGAGCCACTCACCTTTCTTTGCCAAAGGTGAGTGGTGTTAGTGAGTGTGTTTTTAATATATTTTATTTGGTTTGTGAGTGTGTGTGGTATTTAGTGAGGTATATTTTATATAAAGTGGGTATTTTAATGAAATGTGAGTTTTGTTGAAAGGTGAATTGCTATTACGGGTGAAAGGTGAGTTTTAAAGTTGGAGAGAGAAAGCTGATGTGACGCTGACGTGTATAATCTTATGTTTTGAAATGTTCAGATCACATGCTAATAAGGCTAGATGGAGTGGTAATATCACACTCACCATACACGTCAGTGTCACGTCAGCTTTCACTCTCCAACTTTATAACTCACCTTTCACCCTTAATAACAACTCACCTTTCAACTAAACTCACCTTTCATTAAAATACTCACTTTATATAAAATATACCTCACTAAATACCCAGACACACTCACAAACCAAATAAAATATAATATAAATACACACACTAACACAACTCACCTTTGCTGAAGAAAGGTACGCCAGTCACCTTACTAAACCCAACTCACGCGCGAGTTAGGGTGGGCGAAATGGCACTCACCTTGTGACTTGTACTTTCTTGAGGTGAGTTCTTCCTCACTCCGTCTAGCCTTAGACGTTATATGTTTTAGACTACTTTTAGTTCTATATGTATATGTCTATGAGTTTATGAGTCTATACATGTATATAACCCGTATAATGTGCGCAAGCTCATAAACTTATGTTTCATGTTAGGTACCTCTATGATCGACCAACCATAAAAAAGATGATAATAGCTAGCGACGATGACATTAGACCTCTTATTATGCACATGCATAATCATAATCAAGTAATCAACAATAATAGAGACGACATCTAAGAACTTGAAAGATGGTATGACGACATCTAAACGAGTTGAGATCAATGTAGAATCAAGATTTATCATAGATCAAATGAACCAATCACATTCACCTATTTTTTAATTAAATTAAAAAAAACTCACTTTTCATCTTTTAAAAAAAAATATCTTGCAAACGGTAAATCGTCAACTGATAAAAAATACACCATCGCAAAAAGAATTAAATCGTCTTTCTATAGAAGGGCACTTCGATATACTTTCGACGAACATTTTTTTGATTTTTTTTCAGCTACGTCTGAAAAAATCACATGTGATTTGTATCTCAAATCACATGTGATTTCTCAAATCACATGTGATTTCATAAAATCACATGTGATTTGAGATACAAATCACATGTGATTTTTTCAGACGTAACTTGAAAAAAAATTGAAAAAAGTTCATCGAAAGTATATAGAAGTGCCCCTCTATAGAAAAATGATTTAATTCTCATCGCGATGGTATGCTTCGTTTTGCGTAACGATTAACGGTTTGTGAGATAGTTAATTTTTTTAAAAGGTGCAAAGTGGTTTTTTTTTATTTAATGAAAAAACAAGTGATTATAATTGGTTGATTGGATCTATGATAAATTTTGGATGATCTCTACATTTAAACTTTGCCTCAAAGTTTAAACAACAAACAAAACACTATTTCCATTTTTTAAATTGCTAAAACCAAATATATTCACAATTTTGATTCGATTTCATACACTTCCTTAAGCACCATATATATATATAAATATATTAAAATCACTACACTACGATCGAAAATTCATGGACAATCTAGACGAATTCAGCACATATAAAGATAAGAATAAGAAGATTTCATAGCCCACACAATTAAATAAGGAAAGAGAATTTGGGGGAGGAGATGGCTTACAGTTTGTTAAGGTAGGGGGGTGCATCGGTGAAATATATGGTTTGTGGTTTCTTCTTATCATTCTCATTATAAGTTTTCTTTTCATTTGATATTTACTCTATATATATATATATACACATATTTTTATATGTGCCATCTGGCCGATCTCTGGTCTATGGTATCTTCTTTATGGGAAAAGAGAGAGATACAACCAAGGCAGGCAACGCTAGAGCAATTACAAATGTTTGGAAACCAAAACACCAATGAAGCTGGGCAAAACTGAATGTAAACAAGTGCGGGAATGCAACAACTATGAAATTGACCAATTCAAATGCCATAGATGTGGGAAAATTGGTCACAAAGCATGGAATGGTTGGTCGAAGGTGTGTAGCGACTGGTGTCAACTCACACAGCCGATTGTGGACATGATGCCACGGATGTGGGGAAAAAGGCCACATCAAGACTAATTGTCCATGCGAGAACAACCCAGGAGGAAAATGGAGCCCGTGCCAAGCATATGCCTATAGAGATTGTGACCAGAACTTAGGAAAACTCAAATGTGTTGACGGGCAACTGTTCTTACTTAATAAACTGTTTTACGCTAAAGGTTTTTATTGATTATCAGTGGGTCCGATAAAAGTTTTGAGGGGGGGTGAATGTTGCTTTTAGTCCATCTGAATTAATATAGAACCCTTTTAAGTTAGAACCCATAAGCTATTCAGTAGAATTGGCTGATGAAGAGTGTTTAGTACCAATACTATTCTAAGGGTTGTGCTTTGAACTTAGTAACCACATATTCTAAATTGACCATAATGCCCTAGAACTGGGAACTTTTGATGTAATTTATTGGAATGGATGGTTTAGTCCATGCATGACGCAGTCATAGTTTAGGGGAAGAAGGAAGAACATGTGCCCCCTCTAAGAAGAGGACATTGGTAGTAAAGGGTGATGAATGATGTTTCCTCGAATGAAGTATTGGTTCGTGCAAGAAAGTCATAGAATATGTAGATCGTGGAAGTTATTTGTATTGTTTTGTCTCATAGTCGTTGAAAAAGAACCAGTTATAGACCGTCTGGAGGATGTGCCTGGTTATTTGGTAAATCCCAGTATTGATAATATTGCCCGATACTTGCCATGACTACCCTCCGTCTCCCCGACAAGTGGAGTTTGGTGATAGAATTGGTCCAGAGCCGCTCCTTGTGGCGCCGTCTCCTTAATCGATTAGCACCGTCAGAAATGAAATGAATTGTGCTAGCAGTTTTTCAAGAGATTATCGGATAAAGGCGTCTTAATTCGAACCAATGTACATCACCGTGGGGAGCTTCCCAGTATTGTTTTTAAAGAAGAAGGATGGGATCGGTTTTTCGCATTGTGCATAGACTAATCGAGAAATTTAAACAAATTGACAATCAAGAATCGACCTCGTCCCAAGGATCGATGATGCTGTTTGACCAACCTCCAAGGCTCGACGTGTTACTCGAAGATTGATTTTACTATCCGCGCGGCTAAATCACCACTTCGTGTTCGAGAAAAGTATATTTCCAATCACGGCATTCATGACGACGTAGTGGCCACACGAATTCAAGTAATGCCCATTTGGATGACAAACGCACCCACCGTATTTATGGATTGAAGAATACTGGATATGTAGGGGCCGATGTTCCTCGACAAATTTGTAATTGTGTTTCATTGACTACATCCTAATTTATTCCAAGAACAATAAGGAGCAAAAAGAAAACTTAAGAATTAAGTCTGGGATTACTTTTCAGAAGGAGAAAGCTGTATGCGAATTTTCGAAATGCGAATTATTGGTTAGAATACTGAGCAATTTTCTTCGGTCACCGTGAATTAATAGTCAGTTGTTCCCACGGAGGACCCCAGCAAAAGTTAAGCAATCAAGAAGTTTGGACTTGCTCTGAATTCCCGCGACTGAGGTAGGCAGTTCTTAGGGATAGCTGCTATTATCATGAGATTCATTCCGAGTGTTTTCTCCTTAAAATCGTCAAGGCCGACATACCAAGTGGCTAAAAACTCAAAAGAATAAGACGTTACGAATGGGGCAATAAGCAGAGGAATCCTTCCCCATCTGTTGAAGAATAAATTATGTAGTTCTTCCCTCTCTTATGGTCAATTTTGCCGGGGGGGAGAAAGGAGATCCGAAGATTATGTTGTGTAACTGTGGATGCTTCAATGAAAGGTTATGGAGCTTTTAAATTTGATGCAGAGCAGCGATGAAGAAGGTCAATCGCGTATGTCATCCTGACAATTAAAGTGACCCATGATAAAAAATATTATGTGAACCCATGATTTGGAATTGGGTGCGATTTAGTTTGTTTTTGCACTTAGAGACTGTAGGTAGGCATTAATTTGTATGGGGGTAATCGCCTAACTAAGTTTACGTTCCGGATCAATAAAAAGCCATTCAATATTTTTTGAACATAAGGAACTAAAACATGATGCAAATCGAGTATGGAAATGAAACTACTCAAGACACTTCTCCTCATCCTCTTGAGCGTCTTTGCGGGGTGGCAGATTAAAAATTAACGATTGATGAAATAATAATCCGTTTAATCATCCCCCAACTAACAATCTGTCATCTACACACCGGCTACGCTTTCCCACCAGACAACCACCACCACACGCAATGGTGTTAAAAGCTAACGGGTAGCCGAAGCTCTACATAAGAAGGAATAGGGAAAAGCCTTGAGGTGAGTATCGCTTTGATCTCGCGGATCATAAAAGACTTAATTCAACAAATTCATTGAAGCTCAAGTTGTATCCAACATAGGAGGGAATACAATAGAAGGAAAATATCTGGAAGGAAGTACGCAAAAGTCAAATCTTGTGAAATTCGCTCAAATGGAATAATGTATCATGATAAGCGCATATGGTTTTGCCTCTTTATGGAGTATTAAGAGATTTTAATATGCATGAGTCTGCATACAATCCAAATATTCGATTCACCACCGGGTCTAACTAAAATGTAATCAAGGATTTTTGAAGAGGTTGTAGATGGTGGCCGAATAATGAAAGGCTGAAGTATCGCCACATATATCGACAAGTGCTTATCATGTGCCAAGGTTTTTAAGGCGAACATTACTATGACAACCAATCATGCTAGCCATACAGCAACCAGAAATTCCCGAATGGAAATGCGCGAAAAAGTTACCATGGATTTATGTGGTTCTTGGACTTCCAAGATACCCCCCAGCGGTTTTATTTTTCAATCTGGTCCCTCTGTAGACCGATTGACCAAATCAGCTCACTTTTTAACGCGTTGAAATAAAAGACTAGCGAATGGTATTCGAGAAGCTTGCCAGTTGGTAGACTGAAGTGGGAGAATTGTGTGATAGGCATGGTATGCCGTGTCGGTTTATTTCTGACAGAGCCAGTTTTGTTCATGAGTCAAGGATTTAGGTATCCTTCTCCAAACGGCCATTGGGGACTCAATTGGACTTAAGTACCGTGCTTACGCACCCGGAATACGGATGGGGCCAAAAGCGGAGACCTAAATCCAAGAGCATTGGAAGATAATGCTGTCGGCATGTAATGATTGATTTTGGAAGCAGTTGGATAGACACATGCCTTAAGTTGATTTCCTGCTTACAATAATAGTTATCATGCTAGCAATTAAGCCGCTCCGTTGAACTTTGTTATGGCGAAAGAGTAGGTCGCCAGTTTGTAGGAGTGTAGGTGGGGAGATCCAATCACGTGGCCCAGAAATTGGTTCGAGAAACCACTGGAAAAGTATAAGTATTTCACAAAAAGAACCGTTTGTTAAACAGCAAGGAGTCGACAAAAGAGCTACTCAAATCTTAAAAGAAGATGGCGGAAATATGAAGAAGGTGACAAGGTCATGTTAAAATTATCGCCATGGAATGTGATCCATACATTTGGGAACGTGGGAAGATTGCGTCCATCGATTTGTTAGCATTCAAAGTTATTGAAAGATTGGGCCCTGGCGTACAAGTTGGAATGCCCGCTGAAGATTCCGGGAAAACACTAACACAATCCATGACTCAAAACACAAGTAGACATTGCTTTGTGAATGATGATGTGGTCATTCCAGTTGGAGAGATAGATTCAGCTCGCCAGCAAAGTTGAATTTATCGCGTGAACCGGCGAGATTTGTGGATAAAGGAGTTGAAACGGCTCAAGCAGAGTCGGAGATTTCCGATCATAAAGTTCGGTTGGACTCGCGGTCGAGGACCGAGTGTCACAGGGGACGTGAATGGATATCTTAGGAGCAAGTATCCTCATCATCTTCGTGTGGCGAGAAGACGCGTGACAAGACATGGACAAGCGCCGGACGTCCTTCCTAAGGAGGAAACTGCAAGAACCCTAATATAAGATGTCACTACTACTTTATAATCTCATAATAAATTATAAATTTTTTAAACAAGTTACTTATTTACGATCGCAGACTTATTATATAAAATGAATCGTCGTTTAATTGAATTGCGAGAGCCTTATGGATTAAAACCAATTATACGTCTTGAACCTATACGTAAATTTAACTTTTATTTCAGAGTGAGAAAAAAAAAAAGTATTCCTTTTAAATGTAAAATTTATTTATAGTCATAATTCGTTTGTGTTTACCTCGGGTTCGTCTTAACTCTCGATATTATTTTACGTTGAGTACCCGTGCAGGCCTCAAAACTACCTTCCTATCTTATAATTTAAACACTAAACATTACTAGGAAATAACAAATTAAAACACAAAATCTTGCCACCACCGACTCAAATGTTGTGTGCGAGTCATTTGATAAACAAAGGCAATACATTTAGTCTTTGCTTAGACAATAACCCTTGCATGTGCAAGTTCTTTCAAAACCGACCCCTCATCGACTTCACTTCTCATTGATTAAAGACATATTCAAACACACACTAACAGCCGTCTTGCCACTCTTGTTCCTTTTGCCGCCCCCTTAACCACAAAACCTCATTCATACAAAAGATTCCAGACTATACAATATTTCTTTATGTTATATTACCCATTTGATTCCTCACATCAAAGCTCCAAATACACTACCATAAAACCTATCATTTATAGACTTAGGGGCTGAGTTAGAAGAAATAATATGAAGATGAGTCCATGCATGTTAAAGTGAAATGATGACCCTAGTAAAGCTTGGTGGCCTTAGGTAAATTAGTTGTTAATAGACTATTTTGGAGAGATCAGTTGTAGTAGAGCCATCTCTACCTTTTCCTAGAATTTCTCTATACGAATAATTTTTAGATATTATTAGCTTGTTATAAATATACATTGATGACACACACACACACCACACACACACCACAAATGTCTGGCTTTGCATAAGTGGTGATGTGTGAGACGCTCTCTTTAATGAGTTTTAAATAGGGTTTGGGTTGGATTTAATAGAGCTGTTTGGGAAAGATGCTAAATTTCGCAAACGGTTGTTTTCTCAAAATTTTGTTGGCTTATGGTCTGTAAAAAAAGTAGTTATCGGTGGATAGGTTAAATGATCTTGGCATGATGTGAATAGTTGGAATGATCAACCAATTATTATATTGAGGTGAAGATATGGTTACAAGAATACTAAAATGGGGTCAAGTTTTCTTGGAATTTGTTTAAGAAAAAGTATTAAACCCAGGTTAATATGAGTTAAATATTTGATATATTTAAAAGCATGGGTCAATACTAAGACACATAGGGAAGCAATAGCACTTTGGCCCCACTCCAATTGCTTACCTTAGAATTTAAGGAGTTATGATTAAAATGGCAAAGTAAGAAATTCTAGTCAACTTTCTGTTTGACCTTGAGGGGTTAGTAAAAATCTATTTCCCATGATTGGTTTAAATGGTAGAGATATTGTGGCTAATGTTTTTGAAATCTAGACTACAAGGGCTTTCCAAGGTGAAAAACCTGAAATTTTAATACCAAATTAAAGAATTGGTAGATACAGGTCCCTAAACATGAGCTAATCCAGAATTGCGACTTTTACGTCTTGATAAAAATGACAAAAATTTGTAAGATAACCCATATCTAAAATTGGAAATTAAACGGAGAAATTTGGTAGATGGTTTAATTACATAAAAGAACAGGCACATATGCAATTGGGAGTCAAAATGCTTATTTAAGTCTTAGAACCATGTTTGCGCAAATCTTAGGAACATATCCACTAAAATACGTCACACTTTTCTTACGTAGTTCATAGTTATTACTTTCGTACGTTATTACTTTTACGCCGGTGGGGAGGAGAGGGGGTGCGTCCATCTGCAAGTCACGTCGTCTCAATACTTTATAACATTATGTCGCGACTTATTATGTAGGTCCCGAATAATTTCTTGGAGTTTCTCGTGGTCTCAATTTCTCGATTGCTCTTGTTTCTTCTTTACTTGGTGAGTTCATAGCCTCGCCTTTACTTTTAATGTTTTATTGAAAACCCGCGAGGGAGATACATGCTTGTTTTAAAATTGAACACAAGATTGTTTGGTATGCTGGACCCGTTCCTGAATTATATTTTGCACGAGTACCTATCGCATAAAGTCCCTAATTTCATGAACCGCTTAATTGCTTGGATTAGCGAGCGATAATACATTTGATAGATCTATTGGGGTTGACATCCCCCGTTCAGGGTTTGGATCCATTGTGGGAACACCCTTGAACGGACGATTTGTGATTAGAGAAATGAGGTATATTAGCGATGATACCTCGTGTGGGGGCAAGGAAAATTGTTTATTTCATATGATAATTTATTACATATGTGGTTGATGTTAACGCTTGCAGTGTCATGAGCTCGGTGCAAATATTTATATAACTTGTTTGATCCACAATGTTATAAGATGATGTATAAAATAAAACTTGTGTTCATATTATGGTTTATGAAAAACTCTATGAATTCACTCAACGTTTCGTTGACTTTATAGCATGTTTTATCTCAGGTAATCAAGGATGATGGATGACTTGGAGCTCATGAGGATGGTCTTGCGTGTTTTTTGTTTGAACTTCTAAATATTCCCATGTTAAAATGTTTAAGACTCAATTTGGTATTTTGTGAAACTTGACCTTATGATGGGTGATTTTTATGGTACTGTGGCTTAACCATAGGTTGAATATGGTATATTGTTCAAACTTGTTATTTTGGGACCAATGTTATTATAACGTCTCTTTTGGGTCGTTCTTTATGAATTATGTGTGATTGTGCCAGGAAGTAACACCCTTATATGTCCGCTGCGTTATCTCAAAAATGGGGGTGTTATATCCTTAGTGTTAGAAGTCTTAGATTCTACAATATTAACTTTGCTACTGGAACCTACAGATCTTGTTGCTTTTGGTTTCCTACTGTATACCTTAAGTTCTGAGGTTTGTGTGATTACTGATGCTATAGTGGTTTGCATAAGAGGCACTACTTTAGTAGAGGTAATCCTAGTTAAAGGGCACATATTTCCAACTATAGTGATGGTCCTACCTGTAGGTTTCTAAATATATCCAATTTCAATGAACACCTTACCCGTAGGCTTCCATACTTTTCTCTTTTTGTTTCTTTTAGATTTAGGTTTAGAACGCACATTTACATAATCAATAAGACACATATCATGATTAGCATCAAACAAACATTTGTTACAAATAGCACAAATAGATTCAGGCTTAGCATTTCTCATAGAATGCTTAACAAGTGCATTGCTAATAGGTTCAGAAATAGAATTCGCATTTAACATAGATTGCATAACATGAGCATTACATTCGGTTTTGTCAACACGATTCTTTTTATTCTTCCTAGACTTAACGCTCCTAGATTGGTCTTCTACTTTATTGGTCTTGTTGCTACTTGATGATTGCAAGATCCTATTTCGTTGTATTGGCCTAAAGGCTTATGATTCCGCTGTAGCACCAGTGAAATTTTCTCCTGTGATGCAGCAAAGTTGTTAGAGTCTTTTGTTATATTAGAATCAACCGGTTTCTAAGTGTTGCTTGAAGATGTAAGCGGGTCAGCAAATTAAACTTTCTTGTCCGTGTTTAGTGGTGTGATAGAAACTAATTTCTCACTAGGTTTTGGTAAACCAATGCATGTTTTAGAGACATAGACTAACAATTCCTGAATGTGTTCTATAAACCTACAAGCAGAGTCTAAGAGAGGTTTACTAGGATTTTGTTTTCTAGCGCGTTCTACAAGTCCACGTATGGTGTCAGTATTGTCTATTGTCTTCTTAAGATAATCCTCACGGGCATACCTATTGTTCTTAAGTCAATGAGAAATTGGTTCTATGTCTAGCTTCAACATTCCTGGAGCAATAGTGGTGGCAGTAGGTATCTTGAACATTCCTGGAGCAATAGTGGTGGCAGTAGATGTTGAAACAACAATATCGACAACATTTTTTCCTTTAAGTTTCCTTAATTCATTTTTCAATGCTGCAACAGCAAAAACCTTTTCCTGAAGTTGAGCATTTAAATCTGAATTTTCAACAGACTTTGCATTGATTTGAGCAATTAGAGAGTCACTATGTTCTTTAGATCAAACGCGTGTCTTTTTAATTGAGTCAAACTTGTCTTTGTAAATTGATTTCAAATGCTCTCGTTTTTTCTTAAAATTTCATTTTCAGAAAGTAATTTTGCCACACTATGCTCCAACTCAATGTTTATTGTTTCAATCTCATCAATGTCCTTCTTTACTTTTTCCATACTATCTTTTCCACTCAAAGATTTAATCCTCTCCTTCAACTTTCTTATGACATTGTCCTTTTCTTGTGACTAAGCTTTCAATTCATTTATTTCAAATAATTGATTAAATGTAGGAGCATTTTGGTTTTCACCAGAATTGTCCTTTTGAAAAATTTCTTGATTGAGTTGAGTTGCTAATTCCAGAAATGCAATGCCTTCCTAGTGTTGAATAACTTATCAAAAGTTTATCGTAAACATCTTTTTCAATCGAATCTTTCTTTTTGAGAAGCTTAGTCTTAAGTTCTTAACATTTATTGCATTCATCCACACATGACTTAGACACATCAAGAATATCAACAAAATTCACAGCAATATGCACAATTTTCTGAGAGATGATTTGGTTCAAGAGTTGATTGATTTGAATTTCAAGAGTGTTTTTGTCTACAGAACACTGATCAATAGCAGCTTCCATTTGGTTAAAAACTGTTTGACTTCATTAATTTCATCTAGAAGAGTTTTATCAAACACATTAAATATGTATTTTAAAACTTTAAAAAATGGAATTATTTCAGTTAAAAAACAAGCTTTTGTATGTTCAAAACCCCAAGCACCTGCAGATATAGCAATAGGTGTGGTTCTCTTTTTACCACCTTGTCAAAACTGGCAAGATGATATTTTAGTTTTTTAAGACTTTCATTTACCAAACTTACCTTAGAAAGTTCACTAGGAGCTTCAATTCTAATAGGTGTATGTGACTTAACAGATTTGTCAAAACTATAGTTTGAATGTTATAACTAGAAAGCTTGTTCTGTAGACAATTCTTTTTTAGTAATAAAACGTTTAGCAAAATCTTCAGTCATTTTATTCAACTTTAAATAATCAATCGGAGAAATATTAATTTTTTGTTTTATTGAAATAGGATCATTTTGTTTATTAAGTATCTTTGATCGACTCTCTTCTTCCAAAATCAATGTCTCTTCATCATCAATCACAAAAATCACATCATGTTTCTTAGTAATAACACTACCATCATATAATGTTGGGTGAATCCGTTGAGATTTTTTAAGATGGAATGGATTTTGATAACCAATAGCTTGTTTATGAGTGTCATCGTAAAAAATTTGTGGTTTCGTTAGCATATGCATTGCTTGCGTAGATCGATACAACTTACAAAGAATGTTTTCCAGTTCTTTATTTTGTTTTTCCAAAATAATTTCCTTGTCAATGTATTTAGATTCTTTTTCTTTAGATTTTGTTCTGAAAACAGTTAATGTTGTTGATAAAGATTCTTTTTCTTTGACATGGTTAGAAATACTTTGTTTAAGTGTATCGATCTCCTGCTGAAAAGCCATAAACTTTGCATTTCACCCTGAACGGAAGCAAACTTATCAAACAAGTTCTACAATCTGCATTCACGTTCTTGATATGATAATTCAGTGCCTTTCATTAGTAGCTTGACTCTATCCTTAGCCGCCTCTTGATGGTTGACAAGTGAATACACATCGGGTGGAAGACTGTGAAGAATAATATTAGTTGCTTGAACATCACAGTCATCTTGAAGTTGTTGTTCTTCAGTGAGTTTAGAGTATTTCTTAGGTCTAGTCTGCCCATCTTCTCCTACTATCATTGGATAGACTAGTGGACCTTCATCGATTGAATCAAGCATCATCCTACCATTTTTCTTCCCTTTGATGAATAGTCGTATACGACTCACCCATGAATCATACATTCATTTTTCAAGCATTGGAAGGAGGTTCTCAGCTCTAACAATAATTATGTGTTTTTCTAAAGTAGTCATTTTTAATTGATGTGTGAAAAGATAATTACTTTTTGATCATTCAGTGATTAGAGGTTGTTGTGTTAAAGTGATGTATGTTTAAGTGATGAAATATTAAAATTACACGGGCTTTTACAATTATTGATAAAATCGAGAAAATAAGTAATTATTTCACGAGATTTTACGAATCAAAGAAAAAACCGTATAAATCACCTAATGGAGATATATAAATTGCCCAAGAGAAATGGTATAAATCTCCTAAAAGAAGTATATAAATCACCCAAGAGAAGTGTATAAATCACCCAAGAGAAATGTATAATTCTCCTAAACAAAGTGGTATAATTCTCCAAAGCAAAGTGGTATAATTATGCCAAGAAAACAGGTATAATTCTCCCAAGCAAAGTGGTATAATTCTCTCAAGGAAAGTGGTATAATTCTCCCAAGCAAAGTGGTATAATTCTCCCAAGCAAAATGGTATACTTCTCGTAGAGGAAAAATGGTATACTTCGCCTAGAACAAAAAATGGTATACTTCGTCTAGAACAAAAATGGTATACTCGCCTAGAACACAAATGGTATAATTCTCGTAGAAAAAATATGGTGTAACTCGCCTAAGCTATTTCGAAACCCATTTTTTTCAAATCACTTAAAGACACACTTTTTGACGTTTTTGCTTGATTTTTCTTGTACAATTTACTATTCTAAGCCTAGTAGAACCTTTAAAACATAAACTTTATGGTTTTTAACAAAATAAATTTGAAATCAAGATTTTGAATACAAAAACAATTTCGAACCAAAAACCTTCAAAAAATCAAACTTTTGATATGTTTTTTAGGTTTTCCTTGTACAACTAGCTTCTACTAAGATAAAATAATAAGAAAGGTAAAAGCTTTATGGTTTTTAAAGACCCAAAAGAGGAAAATCTTTTGGGGGGTTCGAACCAAGTGACGCACCAAAAAAGAAACAAAAACACACACAAGACCTATCTAATCACCCCATGGCTCTTGATACCAATTGTTGAATATCTTAATCACACAACAATATGACTCTAATGGAAGGGATTTAGAGAAAGAGAGAGAGAAGTGGAAGGTTTCTAGTGAGAGAAAGAAGGAAATATGTGAAATTATGAGAAAAAACCAACACCCTCTCCATGTGTAGAGAGGGTATTTATACAAATATATGGCTGGTAGGCCTTGGATTTCAATGGGCTTTGGCCCAACTAGCTTACTAAGGTTCCAAATATTATGCTACGAGCTATCTAATGATATATTGATAGTGACCGATACTTTTCGTAATTCTAACAACCTACAAAACAATTCAACTATAACACATAAGCTTTCGCTTAGTAGGAACCCGATTATAACACTTGATATACATCACATAATCATATTTGCATCATGAAACATCCATAATTTATACAAGAGAAAAGTGCAAATATGCTTCCTGTGGTTTGCAAAAATTGCAGACTTACTCCCCAACTTCACGAAAGTGCAGGTGGCCTCCCCAGTTTGAAACTTTCATTGCACTCGTGCTCCCTGCCAGGGAGCACGAATGCGACACAAGTTTTGTTTTGGGGAGGCCGCCTGCACTTTCGTGAAGTTGGGGAGCAAATCTGCAAATTTGGGAAACCACAAAGAGCATATTTGCAGATTTCTCTTTATACAAAGACTATTACCAATCATTGCTTACATCATCATGCACTATAACCACATTTATCAAACTATAACAACATAATCACATAACAATTACACCACATAACTTAGATTGCCTCTTGCCATTACACTATACCACTTAAGCTACACAATCAAAATATTCTCTCTATTACTTCATACTCAGTAGGCCAAGGTCTTATGACTTAAGACCTTAATAAAAAAAATACAAAATATGATAATTATCAATACAATATATGCCATAATCATAGTTACTTATCTTGGCTCCCTAGCCAAGTTACCAAAACAAGCTCCACCATCCTCCTTTGATTCCTAGACCATAACCATCATAACTAATATCACATAAATGAGATACTATAACAAGGGTTTATATAATTTATTATATACCCATTTATCATTTCTTGTCATCATATGATCATATGATGAAACCCCTAATTTACCAATTTCACTAAAATCATTAATTAATCTTAACCTATTATCATGAATACCTCAATACATGTTTTAGCATATTAATTACCCAAAACCTCCAAATTTGTTAAGAACCCTATCTCATAAATTCATCCATTCAACACAAGATATGAAGTTACTTACTTGAGGGATGATTGATATGAGTTTATTTCTTGATTTAGGACCTTAAAACACCACCAATTTAGTTCTTGTAAATTTTCTTCTTCCTCCCTCCTTTGGTTCTTACGTCAGAGCCAAACCTCACACACACAAATACCAGACACATCAAGAAGTGTGTGGAATGTTATGGATAATTTGGTTATAAGTTGCTATAGTTTGCTTAGATGGCAACTATAGTCCCTCTAGTCGCATCCTATTATATTTGTGATACATCATATTTTCTATAACCATATTACACATACTTTGGCCATTAGTTTGAATATCGGATTGACTAGCCAATCACATCACGTCTTTAAAATATAAAAGTCTTAGTCAAACATACTTAATGGCATTCTCGTAATTAAATACTTAAAATCCAGTTTTGGGGTGTAACAATGATGGCACGCATTCAACCTACTGATGACAAGTCTGTTGTTGAACCAACTTATGATGCGGAGCTTATGAGTGAGGTAAATGCTACTTAAAAATGATATGATAAATGGATTACTCTCCAAGAGTGATCATGAACACAAAAATCATGAGAAACTCAAAACTGTTATGCACACATCAGCTGATGATCAAATTGATTCTAACATCATTTTTGATAATCCTTATGTGGACAATAATAGTGGACAAGCTGAACATGATTCGAATGTTCATGATCAACCTTATGCTAATATTGAGTCTCTGATCTTTAATGTTCAAGTATGTAGGATCGATGTACTCTAATATATTGAACCTTTAACTTGTAAAGGATATTACTACCTTAGATAAATCCAAGATAATAACTATGAAATGCTGATATTGAATACTATCAATTATGCGGAATCTAATTGATAATATTAAGAAGAACACATAGCAATAATCAAAAGATTACTTTTATTATCACACCTTGAACCTGCCTAACTTTGCAGATCCCTAAACACTAACAATACTAAGACTCGTACTTGTTCTCGTTCTCGTGTCTAACTATGCCTTCCAAGGGGTCCTTTTATAGACATCAAGGATTAACCCAATTGGGCTTACAACCTGTCATGCTTATCTTTTCCTAGTACATTCCTTCTAAAACTCTAAAACTATTATAAGCAGTACTTTGATGATGCTAACAGTACTTTCTATAACTAATAGTACTTTAACATAATGATTAGTACTTTAATATCACTAACAGTACTTTGTTATCTGCCAGCAGTACTTTACAATATTTCCTAACAAAGTAGAAGCTGAAAATCAATGCAAAATGAATAATGAGCTGAAAAAGCAAAAAACATTGTTTCAAAAGGAACTTAAGACATGTAATGAACGGGTCAAATAATTTCAAAAGAAACCAGTTCACTTCTTAAATTACAAATCAGCATATGAGGATTTGCAAAAAAAATAAGTGTTAAATAGCAAACCATTGAGAAACTTCAAAATGAAAAAAATGAGATTCGAGATTGGTTTTTAAATGTACGTGATGGATCTTTAAATATCAAAAATGAATCTGAATCTTTCAGAAAGGCTTTAAAAATTAGAGAGGACAAGTATCTTGATGATATTGTCATTAAATCTCATGAACGAGTTGTTTTTAAAATGTCACATTCACTTTAAACAATTCATATGCTTGGTACAACACCAAATTTGTTTTATGATACAAACATGAAAGCCTCAAATCTCATGAACGGGTTGTTTTTAAAATGTCACATTCACTTTAAACAATTCATATGATTGGTACAACACCAAATTTGTATTATGATCCAAACATGAAAGCTGGGATGGGTTATAAGAATCCGAAACATCTCAAGAAGCCATCGAAGCACAACCTAAGATGTAGAATGGTAAAAACCTCAAATAACAGGAACTAAATGTTAACTTACCTGATTCTAAAGAAACTCTTGAGGACGCGGAAAAAAGTCGATTGAAAATAAAAGATAAAATGATTCAAATTGATTATTCAAAATAAACAAGCTTTATGAATTATTTGTTCCTCAAAATGAAATTTTTGCTGAACAAACTTATCTTTCACTTCCTTCTACTTCTAATGTATCTCCTGCATCGAGTTCACAAAAGTTAAATTTACCTCCGAAAAAGATGCCAAATGAGAGTCGATTGCTAAAACGTTTTGTTAATCTGGATAACAAAATAAAAGAGTTGGGAAAACTTATTAATATTCATCATTATATAGACAGAGACAAAAGTTTTTTCTATGACAATAAAGCTGATATAAGACGCATTTTTACTCTGGAGGTAGTTCCATTTCAAAAAAGTTGAACAAACGCTCAAATGCACTTAAACAAGAGATTATAGCAGAATTACAACAGATGTTAGAAATTTTTGAGTCAATGGAAAGAAAAGTTAATGATCAATCACAACAACATGAAAATTTTCAAAAAGAAATTGATTGACTTTTGGAAGCATCGTTAGAAAGAGAAATGAGGGATTGTGTGTTGATTGTTGTTGAACAACAGAAATGTGAAATGTTGATGCATGAAAAGGAAAAAACTCTTAAATGATTCCAAAGATATCTAAGAAAATTTGCTCAAACGAATCAAAATTCTTAAAAATAATTTTCAAAGGTCTAAAGCTCTAAGAATTGATTCTGAACTAAAATTGCAACATCAGAAAGAGCTAACTGATTGTGATATCTCTTGGAAGTCAAAAATGGCAAAGTTGAATGGTGAAAACGTGTCATTGAATATTCACATTGAATCTTTGCTTCATGAAAGAGAAAATATCATACTTGAATATCAAAAGCTTTTCAACTCAATCAAAAAGACACGGGCTCAACATCAACGGGAAGTTAATGAATTAATTAAAAATGTCAATAAAAAAACATATGCGTATGGTGATGTTCGTTATAAGAATCAAGATCTTTTGATGACAATTTCTAAGCTCAAAGTTAAGTTAATATCTGTTGAAAAGGGGAAGAATGTAGACACTAAGTTTGATACGATGAATAAAAACAAAGATTTAAAGTCTAAGATTGTTCCTAAGATTAAGGTCAGAAAAGATTTGTCAAAACCAGTTACTTCATGTTCTTTACTTAAGATTGAGCAAGTCAAAAGTAACACA
>BQNB010065340.1:0-34975 GCA_026074375.1 Tanacetum coccineum | reverse complement strand
GTGTTTACTTGAAAGATATTTGTCTTGCACTTGTGCCTCTAACCTTGTTTTGTAGCATATAATTTTCGTATGATCAATCCCTTGGAGCCCCAAACAAGGCAGAGTATACATCAAGGGAGAGTCTTGATATAGATCCCTTGATATCATCGATTTCCCTCTTCCTTCAACAACTCGAAGATCATTCTTTTTGAATTCAACAAAAAGGGGGAGAAATGGAACATAACTCATTTAATAATTTAACATCTTTAATTTTTTTTAAAATGAGTTTATATTTTGTCATCATCAAAAAGGAGGAGATTGTTAATATAAGTAATGTCCAAAAACTGTTATTTATATTTTCAATCTCTCAACGTTTTGATAATAACAAAATGTAAAAATGTTTACAATAAAAATAAACGTTCACAAATTATTAAATGCAAAATTCCATTTCCAAGATTAGTGATCACTTAAGATATAGACAAAGAAAATAATTAAGCATGATTAGTGATCAAGAAAATATTTTTTTCCAAATCCTCACTTTTAATTCTACAAAAGTATTTTCTCAAAAATACATTTATAAAATATTTTATAATTAAAAGAAAAGTTTTATTAAAAACATAAAATTTGAAATTCAAATTTTTTCCCCAAAACGGAACCTTCTACATCAGATATAACCTTCCCCACAAAAAGACAAAAAAGGGAGGAGAGTCTAGTGGCGCCCCCCTTATAGCTTGGCGGCCCCCTTATATATAAGTGACCGCCGGGACCGCCCCTAGATAGCCCTTGGGATTCCCTGTCTATAAATATTGGTCCGTTCCTACCCAAAAAATAATTTCTCTTTGCATAAAAATTTGCAGTCACTTCTTTCTCTCTCTAAAAATTCTTTCTCTCACTAAAACTCTTGATCACTAACATACTTAGATCTTTTTTCAAGTGATCTAATATCTTCTTCTCATAGCATCCCTCTCATTTAAGTGCAAGATAAGAACACTCGTATTCGTCAAGAAACGAAGTGTTAATTAGTGATCTCTCCTTGTTTCTTCTAAGTTCCAAACCTCTATTATATTTATCTGGTGTATTTGAGTGATTCAGATATTGTGTAGATCCAATAGTGTAGATCATGTGAGTGCGTATATCTTGTGAAGTGGTAGATTGGTTCTAGCTAAGATTAGGACTCGACATTTAGCTTAGTGTCGGAAAATAACGTAAGCGACATGTAAACGGTTTTCTCCGCCTAAATAGAGCTTGTTGACATAGTGAAATCTCGAGTCGGATACTCGGGGAGTGGAGTAGGGCGAAGAGGTGCTTCGTAGCCGAACCACTATAAAATCTTGGTGTCCTGGTTTGGTTGTTTCTCTCCTTATCTCTTTACATTATTATTGTTGTTATCTTGTTTTAGTTTAGATAGTTATTGTTTGTTCATATTGTGATTTGATTGAACATATAACTCAGATCTATAGATTTTTGAAAGTAAACTTTTAAAACGTAAAACAAACGTGTAAACTATCCAACCCCCCAACCCCCCTTTTAGTTTCTACAAAATATAGTGAAACCCAAATACCTTAATCCTTAACCGTAATCTGCGTCTACAAAATCAAATTCGCAACCATCATATGAGAAGCCGTAGTACTAACCTGTGAACAAAAAAAATGCTAAATTGATCAATTCTGATTTCAATATCTGATGAACACTTTTACCATCAAAAAACCATTTTTACCTCCTTGTCATTATTGGTTCTGTCATCCTCTGATTTCTTCAGGTAGTATGCACAAAAAGCAATCATATAACTCATGTTATATAACATGCTAACAATATAAATAACTTAAAAACATAATCCAGACACCCATAAACATAACAATCCTTTATCATTCCCAAATACTCATCGAAATGAAATAAAAATACTTGTAAAATTCAAATAAAAAAGTGTTCCAAATTACTTATCTGGTTTAAGCTATACACACAGGGATTTGTGATTCGTGGCCTACATCATATCGGGTTTAATAGCTTTGTATATACCTGGAAAAAACGTGCCACAAATTTTCAGTCAACCAAGTGAGCAATAAGCGGGCCTCCTTAGAAAGTAATTTTAATGTGGCCGATTTCCATCATGGGTGTGTTGATCTTGTTCAGACAACAATACACCAAGAAATAATGTGGCACGATTATTACTTGCACATCTTAAACTATTTACACAAAAAGAATAACTCACCTCATGTATGAGTGTGACCAAAAGTAACGTTTCTTGTTATGTTGGCAGGTGACAGGGAGCCACATTTACATGCCCATGCTAGTGTATAACCTGCGGTATGGGCTTTATAGACATTAAAAGAATCTAAAACGGCATCAACAACCCCCCTGTAAAGATTAAAAGATAGGAAAAGTTCACTGTTAAAACCATAAAAAGTTTATTTTAATATTTTATAGAATAGAGGGACAATATATACCTTTTAATCCCTTTACCAGCATGAATTGCAATATTTGTTCGAGCAAACCATCAAAGCCATTGACGACCTGACGACCTCATAAATTATTGTATTATAACAAATTTGATATTAAATACAGGAAGCAAGAAAAAGCATGTTCACAAACTTCGTTCCTTTTTAAACGTCTAACAATCTGACAAAGTAAAAGCATGTTCACAAACTATGTTTCATTGACATCACTATTTCTAAAAACCCGAAACACTTTCTTTATTAAAGAAGTAAAAACAAACCTGACGAATAGAACATTACATGTTGAGCGATTTATGGTCAAGTGACCATAAAGGCTTATATGTAAAGGAATAGCAAATGGTTGTAAAAATCAAAAGTCTAGTAAAGCAAATCCATGCGATAAGAAAATTTTAGTTAAGAGAAATTTTACAAATGCACTACCCATGTGGTAACTCACCAACTCTCGAAGATAACTATTTTGTGTTTTAGTTTCTTGTTCTAGATAATCGCATTGCTGATTTTAGATATTCAGGATCGGTGTTGTGTCAGTCAATTGTTGGTGCCTGCATAATTTTTTGATATTTATTAGTATGCATACGTTGTCGTATCAGTGAAAATACATGTTAGTTTTGTTGATTCAAACAGGCGTTATATGTAGATTTAGAACAATACAGGAAACACACCATTGTATCGAGCCTAGCTGAAGAAACCTGACAAATATGAGAGATGTACGATTCTGCAAAGTTGGTTACCACGGGTTTGCCTCTTCACAGCTGAATCTTGAGATTACATATGCTCTGTGGATTTGTAAATTTTTATTGAAGTAGTCAAATCTTTGACGTCCATATTGGCCTATATGGGATTACCCTGTTGGAGGCAATTGTAGGGAGTTGAAGTACTTAATTAAGAAATATACTTAAGAAAAGTTGCAATATACTTGTGAATTTACCTGCTTGTGGATTAACATGCAGCAATACTTTGACTGCCGGGTACGAATGTGTCTGGAAGTCCATTTGTGGTATACTGTTACTTCTATGGTTTTACTATAATGTGTTTAAGTCGGCAACACTTATGATTTCTAGTTCCACTATGATCATCTTTCACTTACTCTTTTGCATAATGTCTAAATCGCTAGTTGTCGCCATGGTTCTGTAATACATCATAATAAGACTGTTAGAAAGAAATAGAACATATACGTACACACCTGTTTCTTCAACATTACAGACGAAATATCCTTCACATTGAGAGAGACCGATACCATTTGAATATAGTTGCAACTCAGGCTGACATACGACTTAGCAGTAAGCAAAGGGAGCATTTTAAATTGATTTTAGGTGAGGTAATAACCAAAGAGCATAATCGAACCCGTCTCAGAATTCTACAAAAATGTATTCCTCTACATACTAGCAAACGTAGCAATATACTAGACAAACGTTGCAAATAAAACTAAGGTAAAAATATATATTGCTATTATAATGTGGCAGAGCAATACGCCAAAAGAGCATATTCTAACAGGACATGAAGCCCTCAACCCCCTTCCTTTAAAGATTTAAGATAAAAACATCAATTAAAACATACCTTTAACTGGTGGTACTGGAAAATCAAACCTGACTTAAATCTGCATATGTATTTTTTCGATATCCTAAAACGCCTAAAATCTTCCTCAAATTATTCTTCATATGAATGAAATTCAATTTTTCTAAAATTAGGTTTGGCTGTGTTGGGATGTTTAGGCATAAGAACCGTATGTTTTATTAGCGATGAATGTGTTTTGATCTTAACCGGATAGGGGGAGTTCACAGATCTAGGGATAATATTTGATTGGAGGTGAGAGGCTGTGGGTTTTGTTATAGATTAAAAAATGTAGGGTTTTACGGGTTTAGATTCAAGGAGGGATGATATTTAGAAGAGGGGTATGTTTCTTTGTTTCCCATTAAATGCTGGCAAGGTATAATAACTCACAGCCGTTGATTATTTTTCAATTTCCAGGTGTCGTTTTTACAATTTTTTGCTTCAAGATCAAAAAATCAAAAACCTTCTTTTATATAGGTTATAGATAGTTTGGAAATATTTGAATTGGACTTGAATAATATTTAGAGTTGGGCCTATGCCTATCCTTAATAAAAATTTTAGAATTTTGGTGCGCTTGCAAAAATTAAGCCCTGTGCAATTGGTCATGTTGCACACCTTGATATCCAAGCTTGATTTTTAGTGAAGTATTGTAGCTAGTTGGCTATAAAAATTGTAGCCAAGTTATCTACTTCTATAATATATATCTACTAGTTTCATAGCCCGCCCGGATGGGCGGGCTAGCTTCGTGATAAAACATGCCGAAGAATGAAGAAAGATTGTAAAACATATCGTGTAATATATATATTGAAAACAACAATGAAGCATTTATTTTAATACAAATCTATGCTACGAATTCAAATACAAAATAAAACTTTTTTGTAAATGACGTTTGTTGTGGAGTTTATGTAGTTGCCGTCTTGCTCGCACCAAAGAACCTTCAACCCTTTCTTGCTCTTGACTCTTGACACAACCACATATAGTCGGCCATGTGAGAATACCCGCCTTTGTAGAAACAAACCAACCTGCAACAATGTGCCTTATTAACTATTAAAACAATAACTTTAAGGTTACAAAACATACAATACTATTATTTGAGTCAACAGTTTAGACAACTTACAACGTGAATTTCATTTTCTGAATTTCGAATGTTAGCCTTTGCTTCACCAATAGTTAATCAATGACAAATGTTGAAATTCAGTATAATAAATAACTTTATGTTGTAGAAAAATACCTTTCTTAAATGGCTTACACTTTCTGCTAAGCAGTAATATGTTTTAATAAAGAATGATTTGATAGCACACTCCTGAATGGCTCTACAATTGAAGTTGACACCTGATCATGCAAATGACTTACGGATTGCAATTTATTTAGAAATGTATCAATTTTAATTTCTTTATGATTTTTGACTAACCTGTGGAGACCCAAAAGATATTGAAGCCAAGTTTGCGTTTTTTCTCGTAATCCACAGACAAGCATTCTAAAAGAAAGGATCCTTATCCTGAACCAATGCCGCCACAACACAAATTAAAAATAAATTCTTGTATCAGTAGGATTTGTTTATGGCTTATTTTTCACTCTGCCAAGACCACATTCCGACGATTTCTTTTCACACGTCACATATGAAAAGATGACGCAATCTTTATTTGTGTACTCAAAATATATGATTGGCTTAATAACATTCAACCGCTAATACTCAAAATTCAGTGCACACTTAATTTTACATGTATATATGTTCTTTTTTTTTTTTTTTTTTTTTCTGTTTTAGCGGGCTAATGTTAAATCAAAATCCTCTTTCAAAGACGTGGCGGTTGAGATGGATGTAGGCTGTCTATACCTTCCATTCACTAACTCATCAATGAGACTCGCTTCTAGATCATACAAAAACAGATTTGGGAATGCATTCCAGAGATGAGCTGGTTTCACTTAAGAAGGTGCTAAAGGAATCATCTTTAGAGCTCTGGTCATGACTTTTGTATGTCTCACTTGATTAAATCTCAGATTCTCTCATTATGTAAGCACCATAGTACATGGCATGCAGAAATTTACCCGTTTTGACCACCAACTTACGCATTTTTCCACTATTAATTTTAGACTTGGCTACATGTGGCTTACCAAGAGCTTATGAGTCTGAATCAATACCGGTGAAAATGATACACACAGTTTGTCCATATCAGCATAAGTATCTCCCTTGCCCGCTACGACCTCTAATTTAGTAGGCAAACAGGCCCTAGTTATCTCACAAACTACAAACCATTCAATGTCATATTTACACCTCACTTTCAGCATAAGGTAAAAAGAAGTAAAACTGATTTGCTTACCATAATGGCATCGATCTCCCCTTGATCCATTGGTGTTCACTTGGATTGAAGATAGGCTTTCCACCTAGAGAGGCTTTCTAATAAGCAGCGGGTTTGAGAAAATGGTAGAAGGAACATCATTGGCAACATGTGTTGCTTGGGTCTGAGTCGCATAACCTACAAAAACATACATGATACATGCATTAATGCTTTATTTATAACTATTAGTATAACTTATTTGTACTTTAAGTATTAAACTCGCTACGATGTACTTCGGTATTTATTGTTATACTTTGCTCATTTCATCATATAAAAAACTGAAAGCATTACTCTTTTTTAGTTCAAATATTTAAAAGTGTAGAATTCATCCATTAATGATTTCAAGTAAGCATCAACAAAACATAATTTTCCGATTCCAGGTAGCATATAAACTTGTAACTTGCAAGCTGGTGTGTGCAGCAAATTAGAAAGAATAAGTAAACTGTTTTGCAAAAAATCAGAAAGAATAAGTAATCGCATAAACCCCCTCTTTAGTTGTACTCTCAAGTCTCATCTGCATGTCAAGTTTAGGTAATAGGAATGAAGGAATGAATTCATTCTGTTTCTCACAGCACGGCAGAAAGAAAAAGTAATCCCAAACACCCGAATTTGACCTACTCACATTGTCAGCCTATATGCCCATTTTAATTTATAAGCATGTTTTCTAAATTTTACAGGCTTGTTGGAGGTTTTGTATTCATTTAAAAGTGAATGACTTACTTCTTGTGTTACTTTTTAGCAACCATTTAGATAAAACTCTTATATTCTTTTTTCTTTAAAAGATAAAAGTCATAAAAGATGCCAGACTACACCCCAAAAGCACCAAGATTTTAAAGAAGCTAATTATGAGCCAAACATGTTTCAGGAAGAGAAATAGAGCCACATTATAAAAACTGATTTTATCCGATACGATTTAGATCTATTATACAACCTGATGACATGACGAGTAATCTTGATTTGCTTATCGACAATGCACCATGTTAAGTAAACTTTAATGATCCATGCATATCGTCATCAATCTTAAGCTATTTCACCTGGGCTCGGTCTGTCATCAATCGACGCGGTCGTAGCTACCGTGTTTATCAGTTCGACTTCATTTGAAGGAGCCATAACCACCATGTTTGGCAAGTATGCCATGTAAGTGATGTCAAATTCTCCACAATGTGTAGGTCCCTCTGCTCCATCAAAACCATCTCTATCCATAACGAATCGATAGGTAGCTTTTGTAGATCAAGATCATGCACAACCTGAATGTAATGAAATCTACTTGTCAGTTGTCAGGTATCGGTCAACAGATTTCAATAAAGCTAGAGAGCAAGTACTAACTTGATCATAAACTCATTGTAGAAATGGGAAATAGATAGCACAAAATGGCTTAAGACCTTATGTTGTAGACATAACTACTTCCATATCGTGTTTATCAATACTTAAACATATGTTGTAGATGAGCAGAACCATAAGTCAGTAAATAAAATGAGCAATAAAAAACAAAAAAACCTGCATTGGACGACTGTGACATGGTCACCCTCTTTCACACAGAAACATGGTGAGATTGCAAGGATGTTGGAGTGTCTCTTCTCATATCTGTACAAAGCAAGTCGATGTAGACATAATTAGATGCCATAGTAAAGTTTGTCTTGCTTCGTATAGTAACAGTCTTGCCATATCATTTACCTCTAGTATTTCTTGACATGAAAAAGATAGTCCTTTCTAACGATAATAGTCCTAACCATCTTAGCAGTGTGGCATGTACCAGCAAACATACGACCTGTAATGGAAACATCACTGTTAAATAGGCAAGCATACTTCTATCGCCTAATGGGCTTACAAAGCTGAACTTAATGCTTATTCAAGTTCACAACCTAAACTTGATTAGCTTATAAACTTAAAAAATGCGACCTTGTAAGCTTTAATAAAAAAATTTAAGCCCAAATGCTTAAAAAATAAGCTAATCTAAACAATCCTAACAACATGATTGCAAAGTGTGTTTCTTATTGTGTGCATAGAATAACAAAATAAAATATTATCAAATAAAAATTACAAACTGGGTATTAAAACTATACCAGATAATAAGCCGCATTGTTAATTCCAATCTCCGATTCAAACACCTAATTTCTGAATCACATAATAGATCATTAGTAACTCATAATCAAAATTGAAATATCAAAAAACCCTAATATGAAAATGAAATCAGAATCAAATATAATCCATGATGTAATAAACTGACTGAATCAATAAATCATCTTCTTTTAGTGATTCAATCCCAGAATATTAAAATTTACACAAAATCAAAAAATTTAATTGACTAATTGGTTGAAACTGAATTGGGTAAATGAAATGTAGATTATCTAGCGTACGATTTGTTGTCATTGAGGTGCAATGTCAGCTTCTAGGGTGTGAGTTACGGTATGTGATGAAGGCGGAGGCATTGTGTGTTTCAAAAAAATCATGATTTTCTGTATGTGATTTTGAAAATCAATTATTAACATAGTGATTTGTTTTTTTTGTGTGATTTGTTTGATGATAATTTAGGAATGTTTTTGAAAAGTCAAAGATAATTGCTCCATTATGTAACTGAAAAATGAATAAGGGCGAGATTGTAGCAAGGGTTTAAGGAAGGTACCAAATGTCTTAATTACCCATGTTTTTTACACTATCATCGTCTAGTCACCAAATTGTTCTCATTATGCCCTTTGAGGTGGCATTTCCAGTCACCGTTAATTTGTCATGTCACAAGCCTAGTCATCATGCAATATTTCATGACTTGCCCCATATGTAGGTAAAAATAAAAACTTCCCACCTCAAACGGCCTTGGACGACATTATTAACAAAAAGTCAAGAATACCCTTCCAATTAATTATTATATGAGCACGCCACTTGGAATTTGGTACTGGTAAGTGAGTTCTCCACTAACCAAAAGGTTGTGAGTTCAAGCCTCGCAGAAAGCATGTGTAAAATATAATTTATGAGATAGAAAAATTGCCGTTAAAAAAATGTTATACACTACAACATTCGATGCTTTCCCCAACAACATTCCGACCCTTTCGCCAGCGACATGTCGCTGGGGAAATATATCCCCAGCGAAATGTCGCTGGGGAAAGGAAAAAACAATTTGTTACAAAATAATGTGTAATTTTTCTAAGACCACGCTGTATGAAAAGATCTTTTTCGAAAAGTTACACAAGAATCCAGTGTGTTTTGATGGATTAACGTCTTCAGTATAAATACTCCTGGTAAAAAAATGATGATGTGATAACATATTTTAATACAATCTAGGCATCTATAAATCACCAAACCAATGTGTATTCTTCAAGTTGGAGTTGATCAGTCAATAGGGAGCAATGTTCTACAATGCCGATTAATCACCGACTAGGCGCTACAAGGCCACTGACCTTGCCGATTTATGTAACAGGGTCAAACAAAGAGGTCAACCATGGTCAACGGCGATCAATGGTGGTCAAACTTCCCGAAAACTTTCTAATCTTGCCGGAAGTATCTAAAACTCACCGTAAACTTGTTTTGATCACTTACAGTAACTGTTTAAATATATTACAAGTTGTTTATTTTAAATTTTTTTCCAATAATACCTAAAACTCGCCAGAAATACACAAAATTGCCAAAAATACCTAAATTTTGACAAAAATACTAATCCGATTAATCGCCGATTAATCCCGTCTAGACCGAGCTTGGTAGGGAGTACTATTTACTCATTAAATTCCTTTTTGTTGTTTTTTGGACATTTACTTTGTTTGATGAGACAATGTTGAAGTATGGTAAAAAAAATGTAATTAGTGGATAAGGGTTCTTGTGGAATAATGAAATAGAGAGTTGGCTCATGTTTGAGTTATTATCCACAAATTAGTGGTTGAGCCAACTTCAAATCAACATTTGATATTGACTTCACACTGTTTTAGAAGATGATAATTTGGTGCAAATTGTAAAGACGGGCAAACATTTCATTAGATTTCAACTTCCTTCCCTTTTTTTAACGAAATGTTTTCTTATCTTTTAGAAAGGAAATAAAGGTGATAAACAGTTATTGTATGGATTTCAGTAGCAATTGTGTGAAAGCATTATTTTATTCACATTATAAGCTTTTTGCAAGAGTTGGACAGTGTTGATATAATCTGTCTAATTCCTAGAGACCAAAAAAAATGCTTTGAATAAATTACATCATGCCAAATCTTGTAACCAATATTTGAAGACAAAAAAATGCTTTTAATATATCTTAGCTTGTAACCACTATTTGTTATTCTCCACTTTTTAGCTGTTGAAGTATATCATAAGTGTATAATTAATTTAGAACAATCTAAAGAGGAAATATTGACTATAATTATGAAACAAAGTAATATAATTTATTCAAATATATATTTGTTTTTTCAAAAAGATATTTCTTTGAACAGTTTCTCAACCTAGAACTTCAGAAGGTATGGTTAAAAACTTAAAGCGTGTACCTATTTTTCACAAGAAAGTAAACTACATACTCAGTTTTGACTCTGCTATTCGGACTACATTAATAACCGTTTCAATCATGGTTCATTAATATCTTTGATTTATTATATCATTTTATATATTTTTTAATTGTCATGTGACGTAACCATTTGGGTAATAGGAGCTTGGTGAAAGTGATGTATTTCTCATCTTGTATTTTTTTTATAAAATAGGGCTAATTCTTAAAAGAGTCAAAAACCATATTGAAAATTCACCTTTTCAATGTTCTTTTCAAAAACTAACCCAGCGCAACTTGACAACTGAGAAACTTTATAAGAAATTGACATGTGTCCAAGTGTGTAAGAGATGTGTAAGAGATGTGTAAAGTATTTATACATGTTTTGTATATGGCAATTTTTACATTTTAGGACAATTGTACTTTGGGCAACTGATTTTTTAATAATTTTACCTCATTATTTTATGTTAAAATAGTACTGTGAGCAACTTGTATAGTAAGACAACCAAATACTATTTTTTTAGGCAACTATTTATGTTTTTTAATTTTATTGTATTTCATTACTTGTAATATTTAGTGTGTGTATAATACACACTTAATTGATACAGAGAGAAATACTATTCGTCTTCTCCCGCTCTCTCCACTTTCTCCAACTCTTTTCACCATTATCATCTACCTCCATATTAATTGTCTTCATCAACAGTTCATAATTGTCTTCATCAACAGTTCATAATTGTCTTCATCAACAGTTCATAATCGTCTTCAACAACAGTTGTTGTTCTTCAATTTTGATCGAAAAAATGTGGTATTCAAGGGTTAGATACGTATTTTTATTATTTTGTTAATCATCATTTTAGTTATTTTTTATTTGTTATAGCCATTAAATAACAGTCGCCATTACTGTTAGATTAGGTTAGAAAATAGATTTACTTGATGCCATTGTTTTTATGCGTTTTATAATTTGTTAAGGTTTTAGATAAAATAGCAGATTCAGATTGTGATTACTACCATTAAGTTAATGTTGTATGGTTAGTTAGTTGTTGAAGTTCGTTATTTAGTAGAAATGATCTGAATGTTGCTTTATTAAATTGTATTTTAGGAAATTGATTCAAAAGTCATCATTACAAGTAAATTGAACTACTTTTGCTTAATATACCAAAAGTTAGATGTTAAGTGACGAAATTTGTTTAGGACTACTTGTTTCGGACGTTGGTTGGATATAATGTATTTTGATCATGAACCGCAACTCATAGATTATATGCTACGGAAACAGCATAAACTTGATGAGTATCATAATGATATGCCCCTGATATATTATGTTGAAGGTCATAGTCTGCATTTTGGTAGGCTAGAGTTTGCTTTGATTACCGGTATGCGATTTGGAACAATAAGCTTTTGTTCATATACCTCTGCTGATTTAAAGTTTCGTAATAGGGTGTTCCCGCATAAGCTGTAACACCCCCAAAAATCAGGACAACGCAGCGGAATGGTAACATTGGGGTGCTACTTGATTGGTTGGATTCACACTGTAAATATATATAATATATAATAAAATATAAAATATATAAATAAGTGTAAAAATCAACAATCAATAAAACCGAGAAGTAGTATAGAGCTTTCCCGGGTCGTTTATCCCCAACGAGGTTGTGGACTCTTGGACTCGTAAAATCGATACGATCGAAGATTAGATTTGTATGTTTTGAAGGAAGGAATTGGTTTCTGGTGAAGTTTGAAAAAGTCAAATTAGATAATTAACGAACTTAAACGTTCAGAATATAACTAAAAAATTATGAAAATTAAACTAGGAAAAAACGAGGGGCTCCGGATCCCGAATAAAAAGGGGGGAGGGAGGGGGTGAAGGGGGATGGAAGGGGGGAGAGGGGGGGAAGAAGAAGGGGGGGGAGGGGGGAGGGAAGGGAGGGGAGGGAGAGGAGGGGGAGAAGGAGAGGGGAAAACCTAAAATCTTTTTAAAAATTAAAACCTACGGAAGGAAAAGAGAAATTTTTTGCTTCCTAACGATACTCTAGGGATCAAATAACAAAGAATGAAAAAGACTAGGGACCGGAAAAACGGAGTTCGTTGACCCAATAAAACGAGTCAAAAACAAATTCCCGTACCCTGGACCCCGTTCTTCTTAATGATGAAAAATTGTAAAAAAATGAACCCTACATACAAAATATTTTTAAATTTTGCCGAAACAAAATAGCTGACAAATAAGATATTTTTCTAATTTTAGTATATTGGGGTGTGATTTATAGGGGGGTTGTTTGGGGGATTGTGGATGTTAACTTGGGATCGCTAATTATTTATAAAAAAAAATATTTTACGAAGATTTTCGATAATAAAGTCTGGCCCGATAATTTGTGCTGGACGAAAAATTACTTTACTTTATATGGTTCCTTCGGTAAAAAAAATGTATTAAATATCATCCTTGGGGCTGGTACTTTGTAGCCCCGGGGGATTAAATTTGCCGAAACAGGGGAGTTGCGGTGGGGGGAATATGGAAACGGATTGTGGATGTCTAACTTGAGTCCTTCTTTAACGAAATAAGACCCATAGGGCGCAAAGTAGCGAGCGTGGTTTCCTAATATATTCTAGACAGTCTTGTATACGGTTTGTTTTTTTTTTTTTTGTTTATTAAGGTGTGTGGAGTATAAGGGGAAGTATGCTTGGTCCCGGGGGTTCGAGTCTGCTCACCCCGTGGCCAAAGTTAGTGTCTTCCCCCTTTTTTTTTTTTCGAAAACTCAAGAAGATAAAGTTGTTTAAGCTCAGTGGGGCTCTCCTCCCTCCTCGTAACAACTTTGTCTTCTACAACTTTTTCTGAAAAGGGAAAAAAGATGGGAAAAGCCCTCTCCTCAAATAAGCTTTAAAAAGAGCTTTTAAAGTTGGCCTGGTTTAGCTTATAAAGCTTAAAGTTGGCTGTTTAGCTTATAAAGCTTAAAGGCCAATTTTTTGCTAAGTCTTTTTGGACTTAGGGTCGAAATAAGCTAGGACTAAAGCTAAAATAAGCTAAGGGGTCTAAACTAACCTAAATAAGCTAAAAAGAAAAGGAAAAGCTATACTAAATAAGCTGTGGGAAGGGGCTTAAGTGACAGAAACTGAAATAAGCCTAAAAGCTAAAATTTTACTAAGTTACTTGGGCAAATAAGCTAGGAAAAAGGAAAATAAGCATGACAACTTACTGGCTAACCTAGGTAAACTACCAGGACACAATTTGAGCTTATGGAATAAGCTGAATAAGCTGAAATCCAAAATTAAGCAATCCCTCAGCCTAAGGGACTCAAAAACAGCCAAAGGGCATGTTTGGGCTTAAAATTAAGCACACAAATAAGCTCTTCAAGGTCTGAAACTTTGAGGGCTTATTTAAGAGCTTATTTACTCTTAAAATAAGCCAAAAACTTGGGCTTAAGTGTGCTTAAAGAGCAAGAAAAAGTGGCTTAAAATCTCCCCTTTGCACCAGGGGAGATTTAAGCTTAAAGCTATGGGCTTATTTGACAGCTTGTTAAAAGCTGTCAAATAAGCTCAAATTGAAAAGATAAGCTTAAACAGATTTAGTGTTCTACCTAAACAACTTGTGCACAAATTTTGAACTCTTAAAAACCATTTTTACTTGCTTATTTTTGGTGGTGAAAATGGCCTTTTGGTTTTTAGAAACTGTGATCAAAAGACCTTTGTGGTTTTTTGACTCACAAAGTCAAAAGACCAAAGGCTTTTGACAGTCTTTTTTAGACACACAAAACACACCCTTTTTGATGCAAAAACTCAAACCTACAAGTGCTTAATCAAATAAGCACTTGTGGGTTTCTTAAAAACCTCACAGTGATGAAATAGTTTTAAGAACTTTAGAAAACCATTTTAAAACCTTGGAAACTTTTGAAAAGGCTTTAAATAAGCTTAAAACTTAAGCTCAAATTCACTAAATGGCCTTAACCCATAGTCAAAACCATTTTGACCCGTTTTTAAGCTTATGCCAAACACCCCTTTACTTCAAAACTGCCAAACTAAGATGCACTTAAAATCTAATTAAAAGCTAAAACAGCTTAAACTTTTTATCCACTTCTACTTAAAATGACCTAGTTAAACTAATTAAGCTATAAATTGCCTAGCTTATTTGGAAAAATAAGCTAGTTTCTCTACTAGCTTAAGCTACTTAAGTGACAGTTTTGAAAGATAAGGTGATATTACACACATTTATGCCATGAGAACTTAAAGCAGCCAAATAACAGTTCTAAACTAATGTATTTGCAAAGATAAAAAGCAAATAAGCTAATGCCTTAAGCTAAAAGTTAAGCTAAGTGAAAATAGAGAAATGAAACCTTGATTTTTGTAGTCTCAGTCACTAGCCACTCTTGTAGAGTGAGTGGCTTAAAACCCTGTCCTAATGGCTCCCTAGCCTCTAAACCTGAGCTTAAAAGCTCAATAAGCTCTTTGTGGCTTATTACTCCAAATAGCTTCCAAAATGAACTCAAATGATCAATTATGAATCAAAATGAATTGAAAACAGTATTTAATAGCTTTTAACAAGTTTTAAACTAAATTTGAGCTTATTAACAAGAATAAGCTCAAAGGAGCTTATTGAGAGCTTATGGAGTAAAAATAGCTTAACTTTTCATTAAAACTGAGAATTAGAGTTACATAAGAGAAAATAGCTTTAAAGACAATTAAACTATTAAAAAGCTACACTAAAAACGACTTAAAAACTAACTGTCATGCCACAATGGGCTTACAAGGCTTTTATAGCAAAGAAAAAATACAACTAGGTCTTCTTTTCCTCCTTTTCTGCTGTGCTTCTTTGAACACACATAAAAGGGGTTGTGTTTGTTGTGTGAGAGGTTCACAGCTTCTCATCTTGGCCTTTAATTCTTCCAAAGTCAATCTTGGTCGTCGAATTTAGCCTTGGGGGGTGTGGGATTGCCAACTTGGCACATTTGTAGCTGGGAAAGGTAGTGGAGGAGGGGGGAGGTGAGTATCCATGGTGGAATTTGGTTGCTGGTTAATAAGGGTGAAGTTAACCCGTGACTTGGTTGGGGGGAGATTTGGGCGGGAAAGTGGGTTATGAAAAGGAGAGAAAAAAAATAATTAGTGAAAAATGACAAAATGAACGACGTCATAAAATGACCTGAAAATACGGAATGTTACATAAGGTTGGGTTAGTTGTAACCAATTTAGATGTTCTTGGTGTAATTGAGGATGATGTGATGTTTGGGAATCTATGTGACGAAGACTCAGTACGCCTTTGCCTTATTTTAGCTTTATGTTGGGATATAAAGACTTCATTGATGCTGTTGAAGACTTAGTACTGTTGTTGGTCATCATGAGAAAGACTAAGTGGTTAGTACTGCTAGCATTATATTAGTATTGTTAGTTAATTAGTTAGTACTCCTAGTATAAGTTACCACTGCTTGTGTAACTTAGTACTGCTAGCATAATGATAAGTACTGCTAGTATAACTTAGTACTACTAGAGTAAACTTACTACTACTGAAGAACTTAATGGAAAATAGACTAAGTATTTACTACTTCTAGTACATGGTTACTACTATTAGTTAAATATCAGTACTGCTTGTCACAAAGGAAAATATTCTAAGTAGTTAATGCTGCATGTATACAGTTAGTGCTGCCAGTATAAATTGTTAATGCTGCCAGTTGAATTTTCTACTGCTGATGCAAGTTAAGACTGCTTGAAGAGTTTATGCTGCTGAAGTGATAAAGACTGTCATAGTTAAAGCTGTTTACAAGATATGTACAAATCGCTTATTGATAAGTGTAAAATACACATATCTATTTATACCAAAAAACGGCCCTAATTGGATCAAAAACAGACCTAAAAATGGCAACTGATTATGGCTTGTTTTTGTGTTTTGTGTGTGCAGGTACGGATAAGACAAAAATCACAAGAAAACCGTCAAAAACGGACAAACACGGACACGGGAAACGGAAGAGCACAAAAGAAGCCAAGGATTCAAAGCCAAAGCCAAGAAAAGTCAACTCTCAGTCAACTATGGTCAACCTTCAGTCAAAATTGGCCAAACCCTGGTCAACAAAAGTCAACCACAAAAAGACAAAACCATAAAATATTCCAAATCAGTCCCTCAAGTTTCAAAAAGTTTCACAAATAGTCCCTAAGGCCTAATGGGCCTTTAATTACCCTTTAAAGCCTACCCGAATCATAAGCCCAATAACAAAATCCCGCTACTAAGCCCATTCTCCTTTTACTAAACTCCAGGGACCCTTTTTGCCATTTTTGGAAGTCATTTTACACTAAAACTTATGATAACCAAAGAGAGGGACTATAATTGCCATATGACTAAAGTTCAAATCTTATTTACCTCTTTCAGTTAAAAATGGGCGCGATGTAAAGGTTATACTATTCATCGTCTTCCCAAAATTTTACCCAAGGTCAAAACGATAGGGCAAATGCAAATTAAGGGTTCAATTGGTCAATTCAAGGGCTCTACAATAAGATGGAAAGGACAAATTGGTAATCTCAAGAGCTCTCATTGGTCAAGCCAAGTAATTATGCCACGTGGATGAGTGAAAGTACAAGAGGAGGTTGATTTTTACACTAGAAACACTCACATAACTAGCACAAGGACGTCACATCAAAGGATTGCCAGCTTGGCAATCTGTGTGACTAGCAAGTGATCTAACGGCTCTAATCTATTCTCCAATGATTGGATTAATGAACGGCTATGATTGGCAGGAGCGTGGTAGCAAGGCAAGGCCTAGAAGGTTCAAAGAAGGGCTATAAATAGCACACACTTTTCACACACACACACACACACACTATCTAGTTAGCTCTTTAATTTTTAGCGTAATTGTTTTAGGTTATGCAATGTTCTCTTTAAATGTAATTTTCATTTAAACCTTTTGTAAGTTCTTTTCAGTAATGTAAACAAGCTTCTAGTTAATAAAATTGAACTTTTACATTCCAATAATCTGTCAAAAGCTCTTGTTTTATTCATAAGCTCTTTAATGATAAGCTAATGTTCATAAGCTACTCAATAAGCTCTCTTAGTCTTTAAGCTAAGATAGAGCTTAATTCAGTCTTAATATCTACTTAAATCCTAAAAACAGCTTAAAACCTTAACTACTTTGGACTTAAAAGCTTTTGGAAGGTGAGCCAATCATGGAAGGGCTCACATGAACTTATACTAGCTTATCCAATAGGATAAGCTAGAGCTTGTAGATGCTCATTTGAGTTTAAGCTTCTGTTTAGCTGAAGCATCTTGTAAGTTCTCCTTAAATTTCCTTGTCATTTAAATTCTAGCTTAATATTTACTTAATTGCTTAATTAGCTTTGCTTATTGCTGTAAAAAAGCCAACAATTAACAATGAATGTGCTGTAAACAACAAATAAGATGTGGAAACATGATCTAAACCTCCATAAAACTTTACAAACAACCGTAAATCTTACGTTTTTACAAGTTTCATACTTCAAAAGACATGAATCCACTTGGTGTTTTATCTCTAGGATCCATACTCTATAAATAACAAAATACAAAAACAATCCAAGTAAATACCATGATATCTCTCATCTGTGGTTGGGTTCTTGCTTGTGCAATTTACTTGATTCTTTTACTCGAATTTGGTGATTATGGGTTTGTTTCACTCGAATTGGTTACCATGGTGGCTGGATGTAGATTGGGAGTGAAAGAAAGAGAGAAACGGTGTAAAATTAGGATAAATTATGTGTTTGCTTTTTCAACTTTTACTTTTCCCGTTTTAGAGTAGTAGTAGAATTGAGCTTAGTTTTTGTTAAATGTAATTTTCCTTTCAAAAGTAATTGTAATTTCTTTTATTCAAGCTTTGTAATCTGTTTTGAAAGTTAATGAAATCATCAGTTTAGTTTTAATAATACGTTTTAACTCATAAGCTCTCATAAGCTCAAATGTTTGCTACTGTTTCACAAGCCATCCTAATAAGCTAATTCAAGCTCTCACAAGTCTATAAGCTTGTGATTAAGCTATTTGATCACTTAATCTACTTAAACCATAAAATCAGACTAATTACCTTGGATTATTGGACTTTTAAGCTAATGGAAGGGAAGCTAGCCATGGATGAGCTTCCAAGGACTTTACTAGCTTATCCATAAGGATAAACTAGAGCTGTTGATGCTCATTTGAGCTTAATATTGCCTTTGTTAAGCTAAGGTTATTGTAAGTTTTTCATTTCCATTCTTGTATTAAATTTCTAGTTTCATAATTGCTTATTGTTGCTTATTAATTGCTTATCAGTGCTTATTTGTGTTTTATCATGCTTATTAAGTGTATTTGAATATCTGTTTTTAGGATTTATATAATAGATCTTAGATTTTCTCTATTTGTCTTAAAAACTATAAAAACAAAAAAATTAGCATAGATCTTAGCTTATTGTTTTCTGGCTTATTGGCTTGTAGTTTTATGCTTATTAGTCTTGTTATAAGTTAGTGATTATCTGATCTTTGAAAGTTGTTAGCTAGATTTGAAATGTTCAAGATTAAATGAGTTTTCCTAAGTATAAAGGGGTGTTTGGAATTAGCTAGTTTGACCTCTAAAAGTCAATGACAATTTGTGTTTTTATGATTTAGTTTTGAGCAAGTTCTTAGGATTAGTTTAGATTTAAATTCATTTTGAGGCTTATTCTTAAGCTACTACACCAGGGCACCTTTTCTACTTATTTTTGCTTGTGAAAATCTGATCCAAGCCTTCCTAGGCTTGGATTTGGATTTCTAAAAGTTTTTGCACTCTATTTGAGTACATTTAGTGCAGTAGCAACTACCTAAGTTGCCTGCATTTTAGTTTTGCACTCTTGACCAAGTGTACCAGTAGTAACTAAAGCAGTTACTACTACTTTTTTTTTACTTGCAAATTAAATCAGTAATTGTAGGATTTAGCTTATCAAACTAAGTAGTATTTTGGATTTCATATAGGTTTATTCACTTCAAGTCTTATCTTTCAATTTACAGCTTATTCAAATAGGTATATTTAGCTTTTAAGTTTTCAAAAATCTCAAAAAGACTAAAAACAGTAGTATTTAGTAAATAGCTTCTGAATTTAGATTTCTAGCTTATAGGATTTAGTTTAAGGGTTTATATTCATAGCTTATAGTTAGGTTGTTAAGTTCTCATAAGCTCATTCTCTGTCTCAGCTTATTGAGCTTATCAGCTTAATTGCTTTTTGAGTGATTTGAGTTTATCAATGAGTTTACTCCTTTAATCATCAATTTTAGTTGGCTTTTAGTGTTACCTAGTTAATTAGCTTATTACATTTAGATAGAAGGCATTATTAGCTTTAAGAATCAGCTTTTGCTTTTACATTTGAGCTTATATTAAAGTGTGTGCAAGGTCTTAAGTGTAAATAAGTTTTTCAAGCTCAAAAGCCTACTTTCTGTGGTCAGTTTCTTAAGCTGATTTTTAAGAGCTTATTCTTGGTTTTCAGCTTAAGGTTTCTTCATTAAAGTAGCTTAAAAAGTGTCTTCTTTAAGTTTTAGCTTTTAGATTTAAAAAAAATTGCAAAAAGGGTGTTAGCCAACCTCAAACCCACGACCTCAAGCACACAACACACACGACTTAACACTTGTGCTACAATAGCTCATCCGTTGAGCTATTGATGCACATTTGTTTTGTACACGTTTTCTTTTCTTTTTCTTAAATATAAGCCGTAGCTAAATAAGCTGTTTTCACAGCTTATTTGATAAGCTGTGCTTCTCCTTTTATTTTTCTAGTGATCTTTATTGCATCTTAGATTTTTCCTAAATTTTTCACAATTTTTCATTAATTAGTTTAATTTCTAGGATTTTTCGAAAGTTTAAATTTTAGAAAATTCATAAAAAATAGAAAAAGTTTCAGAAAATTACAAAAAAAATAGTTTTTAGTTTTATAAAAAGTACTTTTAGTTTTACATTCAGAAAAATCATTTTCACCACTTTTAGATTTTAATTTTAATTTTTGAGCTTTTAATGTTAATTTTAAAAATAGGATTTTAATTTTAAAAATAGTTTTATGAGTTTTTATGTTATTTTAGACTTTTATAAGTTTAAAAATCATTTTTCTTAATTTTTAGGACTTAATTTGCTATTTTCTAGGATTTAATTAGATTAAATTCGTTTTTAATTCATAATAAATTAAAAAATAATCAAAAAAAATATTTTTCTTTTTCCTAAAATTTTCTTTTGTCCTATTTTAGGTTTAGAAATTTAGTTTGCAATTTTTAAGTTTAATTTTGTCTTATTTGCTTAATTGTCGCGTTTTATTTGTTTCCCGTTAATTGTTTAAGTGTTTAATTGCTTTTAATTGTTCATTTTAATTGTTGCTTTTATTTAGTAGTTATAGATACTCAAAAATATCTTTTCTCTCATTCAAATCATAATCCAAGCTAAAGCAAGGTTTCAATTTCACAAGTCGTTGGGGAAACGACCCGGGTGATCATTCTTCCCGGTTAAATATACGTATTATATATTATATATATCTTTTAGAGTGAGCTTTTCTTAAAGGAGACTTTAGGAAAGTTCTTAATTGCTCTTTTGGAATATTATTATATATTTTATTGTGTATAAAAACTCACAATCAGTTTTTGGCGCCGTTGCCGGGGACTTGTGTTAAAGATTCCGTCGTTTACGTTTGTTGATTTTGGTTTGAAGATCCTTTCGTCCTCGAAAGTTTCATTTTTGTTAAATATTTCAAAAATCCAAAAAATTAAAAAAATATAAAAAGTAAAAAAAATATTTTCTTTTTCTTTTTAGTATAGTTATCATATAAAAAAAATCAAAAATATAAAAAATTTTCTTTAAAAAGAAATAAAATACACAAAGTTGGTAAACGAACACTAACATATAATACTCTCAATCGAGGTATTATCATAAATAAGTTCCGGTGAACTTGCAAACTTCCCAAATCAAACAAAAGATTCAAAAACTTGTCATTTGTGTCACTTACGAAATACGGCTCACCTTAAGAAGCAATTTTTAAGAGCTACTGTGAAGTGTATAAAAGGAGGTCCTAAGGTATAGAGTTCATGTGTGTCAAGTGTGTCAATTGTAACAAATCATATCAAAAGTGTCATAGAGTTTATAGCTTCAAGGTTTTGTAACCCTAACACTATTAAGAGTGTTCATATTATATTGAGGCTGAAAGTTTGGTAAACTCTTTGTTATTGATCTTGTTTGTTCATTACTGTTTCATTGTTTATTCTTTTTAGTATCATAGACTAGATTCTACATAGTCTTTGGTATATTCAATCATAGTTTCTATCATAGTTATCTTGGATTTATTCAATACAACTAAGTCTTTTACAGGCTAAGCAAGATCTATTATATTGGGATCAACAAGTGGTATCAGAGCTTGTGAGAAGCTTTGAATAAGAAGAAACAATCTACACATACCAGATCTATTGTTTGTGGATACATGGAGTCAATATATGTACAAATGGTTGATGCTGCAAAACTTCTAGTGCTCAATCCAAGAGAATTTGAGCTATGGAAGATGAGGATCAAACAATACTTCTCAATGACTGATTATGCTCTTTGGGAAGTAATAGTAAAGGGTGACTCACCTCCACCAAAGAGAACTGTCGATGGTGTTGAGCAAACATATCCTCTTAGAACTGCATAAGAGAAGTTAGCAAGGAAGAATGAGTTAAAGGCAAGAGGTACATTGTTGATAGCTCTTCCAAATGAACATCAACTAAAGCTCAACTCCTACAAAAATGCCAAGTCATTGATGGAGGCAATTGAGAAGAGGTTTGGAGGTAATAAGGAGTCAAAGAAAACTCAGAAGTCACTTTTAAAGCAACAGTATGAGAATTTCAATGGATCAAGCTCAGAAGGACTTGATCAAACCTATGATAGGCTTCAAAAGCTTATCAGTCAGCTAGACATTCTGGGTGAAACTATTTCTCAAGAAGATATAAATCTGAAGTTATTAAGAAGTCTTCCATTAGAATAGAAGACTCATACCCTGATTTGGAGGAACAAACCTGATTTAGAAACTTTGAGCATGGATGACCTATATAACAATCTAAAAATCTATGAAACTGAAGTTAAAGGGTCATCAAGCTCAAGCTAAAACTCACAAAATGTGGCTTTTATGTCTTCCAATAGCTCTGGCAGTACCAATCAAGCTCATAGTTCTAACTCTGCCAATACTGATAGTCTGAGTGATGTTGTGATCTATTCTTTCTTTGCAAATCAATCCAACAGTCCACAATGAGATAATGAGGACTTACAATAGATTGATGCTGATGATTTAGAAGAGATGGATCTAAAGTGGTAGATGGCTATGTTAACTATAAGAGCTAGAAGATTCCTAAAAAGACTGGAAGGAAGGTTGGTGCCAATTGTTCTGAGACCATTGGGTTTGACAAAACAAAAGTGGAATGCTATAACTGTCATAAAGGGGTCACTTTGCAAGGGAATGTAGGGCTCCAAAGGAGAACAGGAACAGAGAACCTGTAAGGAGGAATGTGACAGTGGAAACAACAGATGTAAAAGCTTTGGTGGCTCAAGATGGATTTGGGTATGACTGGAGTGACGAGGCTGAAGAAGGACCTATAAACTTTGTACTTATGGCTTATACTTCTTCAGGTTCTTCAAGTTCTTCAAACTCAGACACTGAGGTATCAACTTGTTCTAAAGCATGTTTAAAATCTTATGAAACTCTGAACGAACATTATGATAATCTGACAAAAGATTTTAATAAGTCTCAATTAAATGTAAGAGCTTATAAAGCAGGTCTAGAATTTGTAGAGGCTAGACTAGATGTATATAAAAAGAATAAGGCTGTTTTTGTAGAGGACAGAAAGATTTTAAAACTTGACATTATGTTAAGTGATAATGCTCTAACAGAGCTTAGAAAGAAATTTGAAAAAGCTAAAAAAGAAAGAGATGATTTAAAACTTACCTTAACAAAATTTGAAAATTCATCTAAGAATCTAAGAAAACTATTAGATAGTAAAGTATGTGACAAGTTCAAGACTGGAGTAGGGTTTGATAGTCAAGGGTTTGATAGTCAAGGGTTTGTTAGTCAAGGGTTTAATAGTCAAGTGTTTGATAGTCAAGTGAATGATCTGTACAAAATAGGTGTAGGATATCATGCGGTTCCCCCTCCTTATACTAGGAACTTCATGCCCTCTAAACCTGATTTGGTTTTTGCTGATGTGGATGAGTATGTTGTTAGTGAGTCTGTAACTAGTGTGCCTGCTGTTGCAACAAGTGAAGCTAAGTCTAGTGAGTCAAAACCTAAGTCTGTCAGTGAACCACTTATTGAAGATTGGATCTCTGACAGTGAGGATGAGAATGAGACTAAGTCTAAGTCTAAACAGAGAAAACCTAGTTTTCCTAAGGTAGAATTTGTTAAACCTAATGAGCTAGTGAAATCTCCTAGGGAATCTGTTAAGAATGTAGAGAACAATAAGCAAGCTAAATACCCTAGGAAAAACAGTCAAAGTCCTAGAGGTAACAAGAGAAACTGGAATAATTTGATGACTCGGAAATTAGGAAGTAATTTTGAGTTTAAAAATAAAGCTTGCTATGTATGTGGCAGTTTTAACCATTTGATCAAAGATTGTGATTTCTATGAAAAGAAAATGGTAGAAAAACCTGTATCAAACAATGCTAGAAGGGTGAATCACCAAAATTCTCAAAAATTATCTCACCCTCATCCAAAAAGAAATTTTGTTCCAACTGTAGAGGCTAGACTAGATGTGTATAAAAAGAATGAGATTGTTTTTGAAAAGGACATAAAGATTTTAAAACTTGATGTTATGTTGAGAGATAATGCTCTAACAAAGCTTAGAAAGAAATTTGAAAAAGCTAAAAAAGAAAGAGATGATTTAAAACTTACCTTAGAAAAGTTTGAAAATTCATCTAAGAATCTAAGCAAACTATTAGAGATTCAAGTAAGTGATACGTTCAAGACTGGTGTGGGGTTTGATAGTCAAGTGTTTGATAGTCAGGAGAATGATAAGTACAAAATAAGTAAAGGGTAATATGATGTTCCCCATCCCTATACTGGGAACTTCTTGCCCCCTAAACCTGATTTGGTACTTGCTGATGAGAATGAATATGTTTTTAGTGAGTCAGTAACTAGTGTGACTGTTGTTGCAACAAGTAGTGAGTCAAAACCTAAGACTGTTAGTGAACCACTTATTAAAGATTAGATATCTGACAGTGAGGATGAGAATGAGACTAAGTCTAAGTCTAAACAGAGAAAACCTAGTTTTGCTAAAGTTGAATTTGTTAAATCTAATGAACATGTGAAATCACCTAGGGAGTCTATTAAGAAGGTAGAGAACAATAAGCAAGCTAAATACCTTAAGAAAAATAGTCAAAGTCCTAGAGGTAACTAGAGAAACTGGAATAATTTGATGACTCCGAAATTAGGAAGTAATTTTGAGTTTAAAAATAAAGCTTGCTATGTATGTGGCAGTTTTAACCATTTGATCAAAGATTGTGATTTTTATGAAAAGAAAATGGCAGAAAAACCTATATGGAACAATGCTAGAAGGGTGAATCACTAAAATTCTCAAAGATTAACTCACCCTCATCCAAAAAGAAATTTTGTTCCAAGAGCAGTCTTAATGAAATCTGGCCTTAAAACACTTAATACTGCTAGGCAAAACTCTTCAAGAGCAGCAATATCAGTTAATACTGCCAGACCAATTAATACTGCTTACCCAAGACCAACAGTGAACTACGCAAGGCCAGCATCAAATGTTTTTAATAGAGCACATTCACATGTTAGAAGGCCATTTAACAAGTTTACAACAAATAAGAACAATAATCTCAATGAAAAAGTTAATATTGTTAGGGGAAATGTTACTACTGTTGGGCCAAAAGTAGTAGTAAATGATAAAAAGGGAAATTTGGCTAATGTTGTTAAGGCCTCAGCATGTTGGGTTTGGAGACCAAAGCAAAAAGTTATAGACCATGTCTCCAAACACAATAGTGCATCAATAGTTATGAAAAGATTTGACTATGTTGATGCATAAGGCAGATCCAAGTCTGTAATGGCTTGGATCCACAAGAGAGCCTGATTCTCTTACTTTTTGTGCAGGGCAATCCACAGCTAGAATTAGAGGAAAAAGGAGTCATTGACAGTGAATGCTCTAGGCACATGACTGGAAACAAGTCCTACCTCTCATATTATGAAGAAATTGATGGAGTATTTGTTGCCTTTGGAGGTAGTACCAAAGGAGGTAAAATTAATGGTAAAGGTAAAATCAGCACAGGAAAATTGGACTTTGAAGATATGTACTTTGTTAAAGAGCTTAAGTTTAACCTTTTTAGTGTCTCACAAATGTGTGATAAGAAGAACAATGTTCTTTTTACAGACACTGAATGTGTTGTTTTGTCTCCTGACTTTAAGCTACTTGATGAAAATCAAGTCTTGCTTAAAGTTCCCAGAAAGAACAACATGTACAGGTGTTGTCTTTAAAGAATTTGCTCCTTCAGTAGTTCTAACTTGTCTCTTTGCAAAGGCTAGCATTAATAATCTAAGCTTTAGCATAGAAGGGTTGGGCATAATTAAATTTTCAAACTAATGAACAAACTGTGGGGAATGGGAAATCTTGTAAGAGGTTTACCTTCAAAGATTTTTGAAAATGATCACACATGCGTTGCTTGTCTGAAAGGAAAGCAACATAAAGCCTCTTGTAAGACCAAAACTGTGAGCTAAATCAGCCAACCTTTATAGATGTTTTACATGGATTTATTTGGTCTAACTTTTGTAAAGAGTATAATGAAAAAGATGTACTGCCTAGTTGTCACAGATGACTTTAGTAGATTTAGTTTGGGTTTCTTTTTGCAACTAAGGAAGAGACCGGCGTGTTGTAAGGTACCTTAAGGGGCTTATGTTAAACGGCGTGTAAATAGTGAAATACGATGCGGGATATGCGCACAGCATTGCGGCGTCGTGCAGTGGATTGCACGCCGGATCTACAAGGTCAAGGCAATAGTTCTGTAGCATGGAGCGGGAACGACAGTTGCATCACTTCTATCAAACATCAAGTTTGATACTGAGCAGTGAATCTATAATCCCACTATATGCAGAGCGCTAGCAAAGCGCGGAGAGGCTAGGTCACAGTGCGAGAAACTTCCATACGGACTGCACTGACTAGTGCGTACGGGGGGGGGGGGGGGGGGGGGGGGGGGGGGGGGGGGGGGGGGGGGGGGGGGGGGGGGGGGGGGGGGGGGGGGGGGGGGGGGGGGGGGGGGGTGGGGGGGGGTGGGGGGGGGGGGGGGGGGGGGGGGGGGTGGGGGGGGGGGGGGGGGGGGGTGGGGGGGAACGGGCGGGGGGGGGGGGGTGGTGGTGTGGGGAGGGGGGGGGGGCGGGGGGGAGGGGGGGGGGGGGGGGTGGGGGGGGGGGGGAGGGGGGGGGGGGGGGTGGGGGGGGGGGGGGGGAGGGGGGGGGGGGGGGGTGGGGGGGGGGGGGGGGGGGGGGGGGGGGGGGGGGGGGGGGGGGGGGGGGGGGGGGGGGGGGGGGGGGGGGGGGGGGGGGGGGGGGGGGGGGGGGGGTGGGGGTGGGGGGTGGGGGTGGGGGTGAGAGGGGGGGGGGGGAGGGGGGGGTGGGGGGGGGGGGGGGGGGGGGGGGGGGGGGGGTGGGGGGGGGGGGGGGGGGGACCTCCACAACAAAATAGAGGTAAGCGAAAGGAAAAATACAGCACAACTATAGAGGCTGTTAGAACTAAGCTAGCTGATTCAAAGTACCTTACTACCCTTTGGGTTTGAAGCCAGTTATACTGCATGTTATGTAAATAGGGTATTCTTAATAAGCCTCACAATCAAGACCCCTTAGAACTTTTTCTAGGCAGAAACCTGCCAAAAGCTTCATGAGTCCATTTAGGTGTCTTGTCTTACTATTCTTAATACCTTAGATCTGCCTAGGTAAGTTTGATGGAAGGCTGCTGAGGGGATTCTTTGTTGATACTCAGTGAAAGCAAGCATTTAGAGTTTTTAAACATAGAACCAAGATAGTAGAAGAGAACTTGCACATTACTTTTCTTGAAAATAAACCTAATGTTGCAGGGAGTAGACCAGAATGGATTTTTGATATTGATACACTGACAAAATCTATGAATTATAAGCTAGTTGTTGCAGGGAATCAAACTAATGGTAATGCAGGTACCAAAGAAAGTATTGATGCAGGTCAAGCCGGGAAGAAGACAGTACCTAGTCATGAGTATATACTGCTACCATTATGTACTTAAATTCCACCACTATCTTCTAGTTAAAAGGATTCTCTTGATGTTGGATTCAAACCATCAGGGGAGGAGGAAAAGAAGCATGCTGGAGATCAAGAGAATGAAGATAGTGAAGTGCAAAATACAGAGGAGCCAAGATTTGGTTATCAGAGAAGGATGAGAAATTGTTAAACAGAACAAACAATATTAATACTGTTAGTTCATCTGTTAATGTTGATAGTATAGAAGATAATGCTGTTGATAAGAATATAGTCTATGGATGTGAAGATGATCCAAATATGCCTAATTTAAAAGAGATTGTCTATTCAGAAGATGTTGATGGTGTTGGTGCAAGGCTGACATGAACAATTTGGATACATTCATGCCTGTCAGTCCTATTCCAACTACCAGAATTCACAAGGATCATCCATTTGAACAAATCATTAGAGATTTACATTCAGCACCTCAAACCATAAAAAAAAAAAAAAAAAAAAAAAAAAAAAAAAAAAAAAAAAAAAAAGGATGACAAAAGAGTGTGACTGAACATGGTATGTTTAGTTCAGTGCAACAGAGGATCAACCACAAAGATTTTCAAAATTGTTTGTTTGCATGTTTCTTATCACAAGCAAAGCCCAAAAAGGTGATCCAAGTATTAAAAGATCCAAGCTGGATAAAAGCTATGCCAGAAGAGTTTATGCAGTTTAAGTTACAGAAGGTTTAGACTTTGGTTAATTTACCACATGGCAAAAGAGCTATTGGTACTAAATGGGTGTACAGAAACAAGAAATATGAAAGAAGAATTGTGATCAGAAACAAGGCTAGGTTGGTTACACAGGGTTATACTCAAGAAGAAGGAATAGATTATGATGAGGTTTTTGCTCCAGTTTGCCTAGGATTGAAGCAATTAGGTTGTTCTTAGCCTATGCCTCATTCAAAGACTTTGTTGTGTACCAGATGGATGTGAAGAGTGCATTTCTGTATGGCAAGATTGAATAGGAAGTCTATGTTTGTCAACCTCTAGGGTTTGAAGATCCAGAGTTCCCTGACAGAGTTTATAAGGTTGAAAAGGCATTATATGTTCTAAATCAAGCTCCTAGAGCTTGGTATGAGACTTTATCTACCTATTTATTGGACAATGGATTTCAAAGAGGGACAATAGATAAGACTTTGTTCATTAAAAAGGTCAAATGTGATATTATACTAGTTCAAGTATATGTAGATGATATCATTTTTAGATCTACTAAGAAGAGTTTATGCATTGAGTTTGAGAAATTAATGCATAAGAAGTTCCAGATGAGCTCTATGTGTGAGCTTACTTTCTTCTTAGGACTATAAGTGACACAGAAAGATAATGGAATTTACATCAGTCAAGACCAGTATGTGGATGAAATTTTGAAGAAGTTTGGCTTTTTAACTATAAAGACAGCAAGTACATCTATGGAGACCTCAAAGCCTTTGATGAAGGATGAAAATGTTAAAGATGTTAATGTTCACTTATATAGATCAATGATTGGCTCATTGATGTATTTAACATCTTCAAGGCCTAATATAATGTTTGTTGTATGTGCTTGTGCAAGATTTCAAGTCACACCTAAAGTTTCGCATCTTCATGCTGTGAAAAGAATCTTTAGATACTTGAAAGGTCAACCTAAATTGGGCCTTTGGTATCCTAAGGACTCACCATTTGATTTGGAAGCTTATACTGACGGTGACTATGCTGGTGCAAGTTTAGACAGAAAATCCACAACAGAAGGTTGACAATTTCTTAGAAGCAGATTGATTTCATGGCAATGCAAGAAGCAAACTGTAGTTGCCAACTCTACTACTGAAGCAGAGTATGTAGCTGCATCAAATTACTGTGGACAAGTGTTATAGATCCAAAATCAATTGCTTGATTATGGATATAACTTTACGAACACCAAGATTTTCTTTGACAATGAAAGCACCATCTGCATAGTTAAGAATCCAGTGTTTCACTCAAAGACTAAGCACATTGAGATTAGACATCACTTCATTAGGGATTCATATGAGAAGATATTAATTCAAGTGATCAAGATTCACACTAGTCACAATGTTGCAGATTTACTCACAAAGGCATTTGATGTTAGCAGATTTCAATATCTGATTGCAAGTATTGGAATGCTTAACCCCTGAAGTATTGATTAAGGGGAGGTTAATTATGTTAAAATGCAATGGATTACACATAAAGGATGGTTGGAATGGAGTGCAAAAGCTGCTAAGGATGAAATTGAAGTTAAAATTGGTAACTAAAAAGTTAATGTTGTTGGGCATTACTTAGTACTGCTGGGCGAAAGTTAGTACTACTAGGCAAAAGTTAGTGCTGCCAGGCTACTTAATAATGCTAGGCAAAACTCTTCAAGAGCAGCAATATCAGTTAATACTGCCAGACCAATTAATACTGCTTACCCAAGACCAACAGTGAACTACGCAAGGCCAGCATCAAATGTTTTTAATAGAGCACATTCACATGTTAGAAGGCCATTTAACAAGTTTACAACAAATAAGAACAATAATCTCAATGAAAAAGTTAATATTGTTAGGGGAAATGTTACTACTGTTGGGCCAAAAGTAGTAGTAAATGATAAAAAGGGAAATTTGGCTAATGTTGTTAAGGCCTCAGCATGTTGGGTTTGGAGACCAAAGCAAAAAGTTATAGACCATGTCTCCAAACACAATAGTTGCATCAATTAGTATGAAAAAGATGTTGACTATGTTGATGCATAAAGGCAGATCGCAAGTCTGTAATGGCTGGATCCACAAGAGAGCCTGATTCCTCTTACTTTATGTGCAGGGCAATCCACAGCTTAAGTTGCAGGAGAAAGGAGTTATTGATAGTGGATGCTCTAGGCCCATGATTGGAAACATGTCCTATCTTTCTGAGTATGAAGAAATTGATGGTGGATATGTTGCCTTTGGAGGAGACCCCAAAGGAGGGAAAATCACTGGTAAAGGTAAAATCAGTACAAGTAAATTAGATTTTGAAGATGTATGCTTTGTTAAAGAGCTTAAGTTTAACCTTTTTAGTGTCTCATAAATATGTGACAAGAAGAACAATGTTCTTTTTACAGACACTATATGTGTTGTTTTGTCTCCTGATTTTAAGCTACTTGATGAAAGCCAAGTCTTGCTTAGAGTTCCAAGAAAGAACAACATGTACAGTGTTGACTTAAAGAATGTTTCTCCTTCAGGAGGTCTAACTTGTTTCTTTGCAAAGGCTACATTAGATGAGTCTAATCTTTGGCATAGGAGGCTTGGGCATATAAATTTCAAAACTATGAACAAACTGGTAAGGGGAAATCTTCTAAGAGGTTTACCTTTAAAATGTTTTGAAAATGATCACACATGTGTTGCTTGTCAGAAAGGAAAGCAACATAAAGCTTCTTGTAAGACCAAAATTGTAAGCTCAATCAGCCAACCTTTTCAAATGTTGCACATGGATTTGTTTGGTCTAACTTTTATAAAGAGCATAATGAAAAAGATATACTGCTTAGTTGTCACAGATGACTATAGTAGATTTAGTTGGGTTTTCTTTTTACAACTAAGGATGAGACTAGTAGAATCCTTAAGGCTTTTATAACAGGAATAGAAAACCTAATAGATCACAAAGTTAAGATAATTAGATGTGACAATGGAACTTAATTTAAGAATAAAGAGATGAATCAGTTCTGTAAGAAACAAGGTATTAAAAGAGAGTTTAGTGTTGCTAGAACTCCACAACAGAATGGAGTAGCTGAAAGAAAAAATAGAACACTAATTGAGGCTGCTAGAACTATGCTAGTTGATTCAAAGTTACCTACTACCTTTTAGGCTGAAGCAGTTAATACTGCTTGTTATGTACAAAATAGGGTATTAGTAATTAAGCCTTACAACAAGACCCCTTATGAACTTTTCCATGGTAGAACACCAAGTTTAAGCTTTATGAGACCATTTGGGTGTCCTGTTATAATTCTCAATACCTTAGATCATCTAGGAAAGTTTGATTGGAAGGCTGAGGAGGGATTCTTTGCTGGATACTCTATGAATAACAAGGCATTTGAAGTATTTAACAGTAGAACCAGGATAGTAGAGGAGACCTTGCACATTACTTTTCTTGAAAATAAACCTAATGTTGCAGGGAGTGGACCAACTTGGCTTTTTGATATTGATACACTGATAAAATCTATGAATTATAAGCTAGTTGTTGCAGGGAATCAATCTAATGGTAATGCAGGTACCAAAGAAAATATTGATGCAGGTCATGCTGGGAAAAAGACAGTACCTGATCAAGAGTACATACTGCTGCCATTATGGATTCAAGATCCACCATTCTCTTCTACTTCAAAGGATTCTCCTGATGCTGGATTCAAACCATCAGGGGAGGAGAAAAAGAAAGATTCTGAAGATCTAGGGAATAAAGATAGCGAGGTTCCAAGTACACAAGAACCAAGAGTTAGTCAAGAGAAGGATGCAAATGTCAACAACACTAACAATATTACTACTGTTAGTCCTACTGTTAATGCTGCTGGCATAGAGGATAAATCTGTTGATGAGAATATAGTCTATGGATGTGATGATAATCTAAATATGCCTAATTTGGAAGAGATTGTCTATTCAGATGATGATGAAGATGTTGGTGCAGAGGCTGACATGACTAATTTGGATATACACATCCCTGTCAGTCCTATTCTAACTACCAGAATTCACAAGGATCATCTAGTTGAACAAATCATTAGAGATATACATTTAGCACCTCAAACAAGAAGAATGACAAAGAATGTAACTAACCATGGTATGTTTAGTTCAGTGCAACAGAGGATGAACTACAAAGATTTTTAGAATTGTCTGTTTGCATGTTTTCTATCACAAGTAGAACCCAAGAAGGTAATCCAAGCATTGACAGATCAAAGCTGGATTAAAGCAATGCAGGATGAGCTTCTACAGTTCAAATTGCAGCAAGTTTGGACATTGGTGGATTTACCATATAGCAAAAGGGGCATTGGAACAAAATGGATCTACAGAAACAAGAAAGATGAGAGAGGCATTGTGGTTAGAAACAAGGCAAGGTTGGTTGCATAGGGTTACACTCAAGAAGAGGGGATAGATTATGATAAGATTTTTTCTCCAGTTTCTAGGATTGAAGCAATTAGGCTGTTCTTAGCCTATGCCTCATTCAAAGACTTTGTTGTGTACCAGATGGATGCGAAGATTGAAGAGGAAGTTTATGTCTATCAACCTCCAGGGTTTGAAGATCCAGAGTTCCCTGACCGAGTTTATAAGGTAGAAAAGGCATTATATGGTCCACATCAAGCTCTTAGAGCTTGGTATGAGACTTTATCTACCTATTTATTGGACAATGAATATCAGAGAGGTTAGATAGATAAGACTTTTTTCATAAAAAGGGTCAAAGGTGATATTCTACTAGTCCAAGTATATGTAGATGATATCATTTTTGGATCTACTAAGAAGGTTTTATGCACTGAGTTTGAAAAGCTGATGCATAAGAAGTTTCAAATGAGTTCAATAGGTGAGCTCACTTTCTTATTAGGACTGAAAGTGACACAGAAAGATGATGGGATTTTCATCAGTCAAGACAAGTATGTGGATGAAATTTTAAAAGAATTTAGTTTTTTAACAGTGAAGACAGCCAGTACACCTACGGAGACTTCAAAGCCTTTGATGAAGGATGAAAATGCTGAAGATGTTGATGTTCACCTATATAGATCAATGATTGGCTCCTTGATGTATTTAACATCTTCATGGCATGATATTATGTTTGTTGTATGTGCATGTTCAAGATTCCAAGTCACACCTAAAGTTTCACATCTTCATTCTGTGAAAAGAATCTTTAGATACTTGAAAGGTCAACCTAAATTGGGCCTTTGGTATCCTAAGGACTCACCATTTGATTTGGTAGCTTATACTGACAGTGATTATACTGGTGCAAGCTTAGATAGGAAGTCCACAATAGGTGGTTGTCAATTCCTAGGGTGCAGATTGATTTCATGGCAATGCAAGAAGCAGACTGTGGTTGCTAACTCCACAACTGAAGCTGAGTATATAGCTGCTTCTAATTGCTATGGACAGGTTTTGTAGATCCAAAATCAATTGCTTGATTATGGATACAACTTTATAAACACCAAGATTTTCATTGACAATAAAAGTACTATCTGCATTGTAAAGAATCCAGTATTTTACTCAAAAACTAAGCACATTGAGATTAGACACCACTTTATCAAAGATTCCACTAAGAAGAAGTTTATTCAGATGGTCAAGATTCACACAGATCAGAATGTTGCAGATTTGCTCACAAAAGCATTTGATGTTAGCAGATTTCAATATCTGATTACAAGTATTGGAATGCTTAACCCCTGAAGTATTAATTAAGGGAAGGATATTTGGAATAAAATGGATAAGCTGCTAAGGATGAAATTGGATCAAGTGCTGGTAAATTACATGTTAATGCTATTAAGTATAATTATTGCTGCTAGTTATACTTAATACTTCTAAGTTAATATTGTTAGTTATACTTAATGCTGTGAGAAAAAAAGTGAGCAAAAAGAATTGAGAGAATTAGTGACTTTAAAAATAGAAAGAGAGCTGTGTGATATAAAAATAAAAAGAGTATATAAGTGAGCAAAAAGAATTGAGAGAGTTGGTGAGATTAAAAACAGAAAGAGAGCTGTGTGATTTAAAAAAGCAGACAGAGTGATTTGGTGAGTAAAAGAATTAAGAGAAATTGTGAGATGAAAAATAGAAACAGAGACAGAGTGTTTAGAATTGAAGTTAATAGTGGTTCGAAGTTAACGCTGTTAGGCATAACTTAATACTGCTAGTTCTAAGTTAATGCTGCTTAGTATGACTTAGTACTGCCAGTTGAAAGTTAATGCTGCTAGGCATACACTTACTACTGCCAGTTAAAAGTTAATGCTGCTAGGCATAAACTTACAACTGCTGGTGATGGTTAATGCTGTTGAGGGTACTTTCCATAAATACAACGATTACTTCGATTAAGGGTTTATATCATTCGCATAATCATTTTTCTGAGTCCCTTATT